>JANHAO010021817.1:0-12419 GCA_026873985.1 Saraca asoca
TTGGACAAGATTAAAATTTCAATAAAAATTAAAATATTTTTACCTAAAATCATTGTTTGGAGTTGAAAATACTAAAGAAAGGAATCAGAGTGCTGTATATGCACCTCTAATTTCTCGACAAGTTCCTTAGCGTTGGGAGCAGAAACGATAATATTGCGCTGAGAGGACTTTATAAACCCATCTTCCACTGCTTTGTCTATGAAGCTCAGAAGCTGGTTGTAGTACCCTTCAACGTTCAGCAGACCCACCTGCGAATTTATTTTAACACAAAAAGATCAATGAGTATTTTAATCAGGTGCTTGTTTTTGACTAATTTATTATAATTAATTATTATCTTGAAGAATAATCAAACATTCCATAATTCTAGCACAGCAGAGAGTCGTAATTAAGGATGTTTGTTTACGGGTTTGTCATGGATTCCGAGCTGGGCCCATGTTACGACTTCTAGCAATTCTTCCAAGGTTCCATACCCACCTAATCAATCACATGGATAATATTAAAATAATGAAAGCAATCACAAATTACTAGAATCCCATTTGTTGGTGAAAGGCAGGAGAGAGAGAGAAAGAGAGAGAGAGAGAGAGAGAGAGAGAGAGAGAGGGTGAAACCACCTGGAAGTGCAATGAAACAGTCAGAATGGCGTGCCATCTCTGCTTTCCTTTGGTGCATGTCGGCCACAGCCATGACCTCTCCCACTGTTTCCCCAGTAATCTGATCACCCAAAACTTGGCATTTATTATCCTTGATTTGATTTAACCCCATGAAAGATAAAAACTAGTTTCAAATTAAGAGAGAAATCAATAGCAATACTGAACAATAATAGTGTGAAATTGCTCTCTACCTCTTTGCGCATAAGAGTTTTGGGAATGATTCTGTGGATTAAAAGCATTAAACAAGTCCAAATTTTTAGCAAAATAAAGCAAAGATGGTAATCCAAAAATGTAGGAATGTAGATAATAATAAGATATATTGTACCCAAGAACTTGTCCTCCGCCACCATAGACTTCCTGAGAAACCAGACCCATTAGACCAACACTTCCTCCTCCATAAACAAGATTCAACCTCCGCGAGACCTGAAATTCCCCAGAATGAAGAATAAAGTTGGAAACTTAAAAAAAAAAAAAAAAAACATGTATTCAGAGCCCAAAAAGAAACAAGAGTACGGACAATTATGTATATACCAGCTCTTGGCCAAGTTCGAGAGCAGCTTCTTGGTAGCAAACTCTCTTTCCTGGACTGCTTCCACAGAACACACAAATCCATTTGAATCTTGATTCTATGACTGATCTATCTTCAGTACCCATCTTCTTCGTTCTTTTGAATTCTACGCGTTTTTTTTTGTGTGTGTTTTTCAGTTTTAGGATGAGAGAAAATAACCGCAATGGAAACCCTATATAAAAATGAAGCTGTATTTGTATCGGTTGGTTAGGCCAGAGATGGAGGTGTTGGTTCCGTATTATGAAGAGGAGCAAGGAGTGGACACTTTCATTTATAGGATGGTCTGATGGCGAGTAGTCTGGTCCCCTATGGAATCCGAGGTTTCTACGTGTCGAGCGATGTCGCTAAGCATTGTTCTTCACTGTCCTCCCTGTCGTGGAATTGTTATAAAACAATATTACATGTTATTAATATTACTACACTATAAAATGCTTTAAGATATAACTAGATCATATTTTTAGAGAGATATATATTCATTTCTTTATTCCTTAAAATCAATAAATATGTAGACATCTTTTAATTATCAATACATATACATAATTTTTTTAAAAATTTATTTATTGAAAGAACCAACACAATTTTTAAAATTATAAATTATATAACACTCCCAACGCACTATGCTTGCTTGATATTGGTCGCATTTCAATTCAACCACCTCCACCCCATCTCTCTCCCGCCGACCCTTTCCTCCCTCTAATTTCCAGCTCCATTTACCCACACACACTCACGTACTAACGTGATTCTGTGTCTCCATAGATGTTGTTAATTACTTCCGAATCCATCCTAATTTACATGTGATATCAACATGAACGATGATTTGCTTTATATTCATAATATTTTTATAGGTTCTAATTATAATATATATTCCTATTCTCATTTAATAAATAAAAATTAATTATTAATTTTATTGTCTATTTTTTAATTTTTTGAAATTCATACATATTAAAAATATGATTTTCTTATTTTCAATATATTAAAACTACAAAAATTTAATTGACCTCAATTTATTAAATAAAATAAAGACAGATGTTATACTTGATCCATATATAGAAAATTTTCTTTTTTAGTCTCTACAATTCTAGGCCAACATGGCTATCAATTGCCTCAGTCACGTTCAACTCTTTCTCTATTTTATGAGTCCTTTATCTTTCTTTTTAATATGGTTTTGATGTACATAAAAGCAATATCAGTGGATATACCAAAAAATACAGTTGTTCATTGAACATCACGATGACGTGTAGTATATGTGTAAGTTATAACACTAAAACAATGAGAATATTGCAAAGTATGAGTATATCCTATGTTTTTTACAATTCTGTTTAACATGTTATTGTGAATATATCTAAGTGGTTTTGCCTTAATATTTTTCACAATAAAAATTGGATCAATCACCGTTATATGCTGAAAATAATTTGTATAAATTAAATAGTTATTTTTCTATTTCATGGATAAGTTACGTAATTCGCTTTCTAATCACAATTGATTTGAAGGCAGTGCAAATACAGGGAAAGGCGGCACTCTCTTGAACTGGTTGACTACCTTATGCATACTATATTCTTCTTCATTCAGCATAGATTAGTCATGTTTTCAAGATAAGTTTCAAGTTAATTTCAACTCTAGCCATAAGCTAGCTACCCACTTCAGATCTTCAAACCATCTACATTAATTTCAATATCCCTCTTGTCGCATATGAAATGTTCAAAATGGGAAACTTCTCATTGGGAAAATTTAGTTTCCTCTCAAGAGTGATAATGTTATTGGATTACTATTGAATAAAAATTTATAATTTTCTCATAGATGCAAAACCTAATGCATCAGAATGTTTTATATGAAGACTAACACCTTTGAATAGTGAGAAGTCTTGATTATTAAATGTTTCAACTTGAAGAGGCTATATATAATGATTAGCATGAAATTTGAGCTAGCAACAGAGGGTTAAGTTGCTTCAACTTTATTTGAGTAATACTAACCTCACATGATATTCTCTTAGGTAAGTCTTATATTTACATAATTAAGCAAGAGTTTAGGGTTCTCTAAAATTATAATTTTTTATGAGAATGCATTATTAAAAAAGTAAGAACTTTCTATTAAAATTACATGAGTATATATCAATACAATTTTTTTTTTCCATAACCTTATCATGAATTTTACCCAATTTGGATTGATCTCTTTAGTGTGAAAAGATATATTTCAATTCAGAAAGAGACACGTCAAAAATTCAACTCACGTGTAAATCATCTGGCGACCTTCAACTCCTTTTGACACCCTCTGCCCCGTACCTTAGAAATAATGAACATTTATACAGTATATGAAAATAACAGGTAAGGGTGTGGTCGTTAGCTTTTGCGTGTACAACTTTCTAAATCGTCAGTCAGCTATCTGCAGAAAATGAGCCACCGGAATTCTATGGTATTGGTCAGAATGCAAATTGGTAGTCACATTAGTAGAATTAATAAAAGTGGGGGCTGCGTTGACAAAATAAGCAGCTGGCACTGGCTGGGGGGATTGTTAGGAAAACAAGCCATCATATATAGGAGTAATTTCGCGGTAGGAATATTTCTAAACTTTCTTGATAATTGAAAGTAGGTTTAGATATATGGTGACAGATATGCATGGAATATTTCTGGAGACTGCTTTTCTTCAAAGTGTCCACTTTGTTGTATTTTATGTTTTAAGTTGAAGGTACTCCTTACATGAATTTCAATTTTCAACATTCAAAAAGTTATGTCCACTTTTTTCTTTAATCTCTAGCTATTAAAGAATCGTTGAAGAATCAAGATGCTAATTTTGCTGAAAATGCTAATACGTATATACATGCCACCCTGAGATGCGGTTAAGGTGTGAATATATGGTTGCCAGACCATAATTTTGCTGTGCAAGCTCGAGAGTTCCAAGCTTCAACAGTATTACACCCAAAACTTCTCCTTGGTGTCTTTCTAGAGTTTCAGACTGGACCTTAAGAAAAGCCACCTCTACGACAAGTTGTGAGTTCAAAGATTCTGTAAAAAAGAACAACCAAAAAAAAAAAAAAAGGCTAGACGATATAGCTCTGGTGATCAGCCAGATACAATAAGTTCAATGTATATAATATTATAAACATTAGCAAAAGATGATCCGTTTAAAAAAAAATTATTTAATGCAAGAGGGGAATGTGAACAGCGACTTTCAGATGTGAATTTATTATTTTTTTTTGGGACAACTTTTTTGTCAATAATTGTGTGCGGTTATAAGGCAATAATTACATAATCAGTACGTCAACTTTATATTAGGTTAAATTATTTTATTATTCTCACTCCATCTTTATTTACAATAGTAAGATAGTTTGGAATTGAATAGATACACTTACTTTATAATTTTGATTGAATACTTTTCATTACTTATTTATTAAGTTTCTTAAATAATCAGCAAAAGGAGAATTACGTATTGTGGATGTAGTCTAATAGTCGATTTGACGTTTTATATTTGTATTCAAGTAATTAACAGCCATTGATGGATTCAAAAATTTTAATATGTGGGATAAAATATATTTACAAAATTATAAATTTAAATTATTATAAGAATTAAATATTTAAATAAGAATCAAATGTTAATTAATTTATTTTTGACCTTTCTCTTTATTTATGTATGGGTAGTATGTGCAATAAGTGAAATTTTTTTTATGTAAAATAATGTTTAAAAGAATAATTTGGAGAAGAAAAGTAATGAGAAAATAAGAGGACAATTTTATTTCCATTCTGAAATGTGTCCAATAACAACAAGACTTCTGTTTATAGATATATATAAAAAATAGGGAATAAATTTTCATGAAGAGGTATGATGAGTACATGTACACATATTAAAAGAAATGCTATTTCACAAAGGAGTGTATTGAAAAGTTCATGAATATAGATACATGGGAGAGTTCAATAGATATTTGTACATAAATTTACATAAATTCATAATACTTCCATTCAAATTTTCATTGTATTAAGAGTACTATCTCATAAAAAATCTTATCAAAAAACCCCAGCGGAAAAAAAAATTGATAAAGGTAAAAAGGGTGTTGTGCATATCTTTACTCCTCCCAATGATGTCATTCTTTTACATCATTTAAACAACATATTCCAATCTTTTGTACCAACTTTTCAAATGTTGCAATTGGAAGGACTTTGGTGAATAGATATGCTAGATTGTCACTTGAGCAAATTTATTGAATACTAATATTGTCTTTCCCTTAGAGTCACAAGTAAAAAAGAACTTTGTTAAAATATATTTTGCTTTATCGCCTTTAATGTAACATTCCTTTAACTGAGTTCTGCAACTAGCATTATCCTCATACAATGTCGTGGGGGTTCTTTTCTTGGTTAAGAGGCCACACATTTTATTGTATATGTTATGTTACGAATCTTAATCAAATACATTCACAACTTGCCTCATGAAATATTAAAATTTTTGCATGATTAGAAGAAGCAACAACTATTTTTTTTTTAATTGAGCTCCATGAAATAGTCTTACTTTTGCATGTGAATAAGTAACTTATTTGGGATCAAGCTTTATGTGGATAAGATAAATATCTTATATTTACATAATTGATTAAATCTAATTTGGATAAATTTGAATATTATAAGCCCATATCCATTGTCTCTCAAAGATATCTAAGAATATATTTAATTCTATTCTAATGTCTTCGAGTTGGAGAAGAACTATATCTTACTAATAGATTCATCGCAATGATATATTCGAATGTGTATTGCTAACAATATATGTTAGTACTCTGATAGCATTAAAATATGGTATTTCAAGATCAAAAAATTCTTTATCTTCCTAATGAGATTGGAAAAGGGTCCTTTTTTACATTTAATTATCTCACAACCAATGGTGAACTCAATGGATGCACTTTATCCATATAAAATCTTTTTAGCACTTTTGCTATATAATTTGATTAATGGATGAAAATTCCATTTTTTAAATGCTTAATTTGAATACCTAAACAATATCTTTTCAAGGTTTTTCATCTCAAGTTCTTTTTTTTAAATAATTCGTGGCCTTCCAATGGTATCCAAATCATCAACATAACAATTAAACAAATTCAGATTCAAATCCTTTTATAAAAACATATGGGCATATAGGATTATTTTTGTAACATTCTTTCAACAAGTATTTACTAAGGCGATTATATCACATGTGTTCAGATTGCTTTAATCCATATAGAATTTTATTCAATTTGATCAAGTGGATTTCACAGGAATTTGAATTAAGCACTTCTGACAACTTAAATCTTTCAAGAATTTTCATATATATGTCATTATCACATGAGCCATACTACTAGGTTATAACCACATCCATTAGATGCATTTCAAGCTTTTCATGCACTACCAAAAAAAATTTAATAATGTAATGTTATTGTGCCTACTACAGGAGAATATATCTATTCATAATTAATACTAGGTTTTTGGGTAAAAGCTTGTGTGATAAGCCATGCTTTATATCTCATTTTTCTCATTTTGTTTTCTTACAAATATCCATTTTTATACCACTGGTTTTACACCACTAAGTATATGGATTGCAAGTCTAAAAACTTTATGTTTTGTAAATGAATTCAATTCCACTTTAATTATGTCTTTCGATATTAACCAATAATTTTTATGTTTACATTTCTCTACAAAGGTAGGTTCAAGATCCTCATTTTCTTCCATAATATTGAGTGCTATATTATATATAAAAATATCATTGACATGTATTTTATTTCAGTTCCATCTCTTCCCTATTTTAACATAATTAATTGAGATCTCTTTATTTTCATGAATATCATGTATCTATATTTCTTCTGAAAACTTACTAATTATGTCAATGGCCTCTTTTGAGGGTTTTATATCCTCTTTCTGATCATCTTAAATATTTGTTCTTTTTCTTTTTTGAGGGTTTTCATCTTTGGAATCGATTGATATTACATGCTTTTGACATGTTTTAAACTTATTAGCAACTAAGGTTGTCTTTCAAGGATGTTAATTCTAATTGGAACATTTAGAGCTGGATATTAGACTTAGTTATTCTTTTTCGGTTATTAAATGAATCTGACAATTGATTTGCTACATTTTATAAATGAATTATCTTTTAAACTCCAAGTTCACATTGATTTGTGCAAAGATCAAAATTAGATAATGATAATTCATTCTAAGAATCTTCCTTTTTCAGTTATTTTTCTCCTCCCCTAATGTAGGAAACTATGATTCATCGATATGACAATCGACAAATCTTGCCTTATATAACTCTCCAGTTAATGGTTTTAAGTACTTGATTGTGAATAGAGATTCATATTGAACATGTATTCCTATCCTTCTTTGAGGATCCATCTTTTGTGCATTATGATGGAGAAATTGGAACATATACGCACACCCAAAGATTTTTAGATAAGAAATATTTGGTTCATGATCATAACAGGATATTTATGATAACTCGTTCTAACACATATAAGTGCTGTTGCATGTAAAATTGTATATCCTCAAGTAGAAATAGAGAGTTTAAATTCTATAAGCAATGGCCTTGCAATTAATTGAAGGTGTTTTATAAATGATTCAACGAGACCATTTTGTAAATGAATATGAGCAACAAGATGTTTAACATTTATTTTGATTGACATGCAATAATCCATAAAGGCATGAGATGTAAATAATCAATAAAGGCATGAGATGTAAATTTACCAGCATTGTCAATATGTATTGTCTTAATTGGATAATCAAAGAAATGTTCTCTCAAATGAATTATTTGTGCAAGTAATCTTGCAAATGCCAAATTGTGAGTTGATAATAAGCATACATGCAATTACCGTGTTGATGCATAAATTAAAATCATAAAATATTTAAATGGTCCACATGATAAATGTCTATGTTTATATATATCACCCTAAATTCATTCTAAAAATAATGAGAATTCAATCCCAATTTTAGTCAGTAATGCTTTTATAATTAATTTAGCTTGAAAGCAACCAGTACAAGAGAATTCATTTGATTGAAAAATCATATAATTTTTCAATGGATAACCACAAGAATTCTTAATAATTTTCTACTTCATTATTGAATCGAGATAGCCTAATTGATCACACTAAACTTTAAAATGATTAGTAAAGTTCTAGTTTATTATAGCATGAGATTCAATCATTCTAATATTTGTGTAGTACAATTCGGAGAAGAAAACATTCTTCCAATATACATTTCTTACCTGAAATAATAGATGTAATATAAAGATAATCAATACTTTCTTCATTCATGGTCTCAATATGATATTTATTCAGATGAATATCTTTAAAACTTGATAAATTTCTTTGAAACTTGGTGAAAATAATACATCTTTATTATAAATCTTGTCCTTTTGGATATTAAGATATTGGCTCATTCGAAACTTTTAATTAATTTAGTATTACCAAATATTGTATTGATAGTTAATAGTTGAGTGAGAAAAATATTTCCTATATTTAAATATGGTATATATTGTAGCATTGTTTGCTAGACATATAGCCACATCATTAATCTTGGGTCTAGTCATATAAATATCTATATCTTTTCTTCAATGAAATAATAAATAAAAGAAATAAGAAACTTGTAATTTAATGTATGATAATATTGATATGTAACTATAAACAATATATAAAATTTAAAATAAGAAAGTTCAATAATAAACTCATAATGAAATAAGATGTGATAACGAACTTATAAAATGTATAATGAAATAAAACGTGATAACAATTTAAAAAAAAATCATTATTGAGCATTTTCATCAATAATTTGGCAATCAATTCCTTCTTCTGAACAAGAAAATCAACTACATCTAAATGTTTTATATTTTCTAAAACATTAATAAAATCATCTTAAACAAAGTTTGTTTCAACATTCTTTTCTTTATATTTAAGTGATACATGATAAAGTTTAATAAGATATGAAAAAATACATGACTAATGACCTTTCATGCTATATCAATCGCAAATATTCTCCATTTGCTTTTTATTTATTCCATCCTTTTTCTTTCCTTGTATCTCTTCATTTTTTTATCCACTTCTAGTAGTAGAAAGTATTTTTGTTATTATGATTAATTTGGCCATCGATCATAATGACAAAATTAACTTTTCCTACATCTTCATCCACGGCCATAATTAGATAATGTCACATTCACTTCAAGGAATGGAGCACAACCAATAGGACGTGATTCATGATTTTTCATTAATAATTAATAATTTTGTTCAGCCACAAGAAGATATGAAATTAGTTTAGAGTATTTCTTAAAGGTTTTTTTCATGACACTATTATTGCAAGAACACAATAGAGGCATGGAAAGTAGAGATTTTTTTTTTTAGCATATCAGCATCAATAATATTTTCTCTGCATAATTTCAATTAAGAGTTGATTTTAAAAATTGCTAAGTTATACTCACTAACGAATTTAAAATCCTATAGTTGTAGATGCATCTAATTATAACGAGCTTTTAGAAATATCATAATTTTCTGGTGGTCACATCTTTCTTTTGAATTTTTCCAAAGATCATCTAGATCTTTCACTATAGGATACTCAATTTTCAATCCTTTATGGAGGTGCTAGCTATAGAAAATCATGACTTTTACCTTATCTTGATTGGATGCTTCATTTGTTTCTTTAGTTGCATCTCCAAGATCCTTGGCATCTAAATGAATCTCAGTATTTAATATCTATGATAAATAATTCTTGCTAATAATATCAAGAGCTTCAAACTCAAACTTTGTAAGATTTAACATGGTGAAAACTATAAAATTAAACATAACTATTAGTAAAAAAAAAAAGAGAAAAAAATTAATAATAGTGATATTGAAAAGCATATAGTAGATCGTTTTATTTATAATTTTGTTCTAAAAATTTTCCAAGCATAAGTTTCATACGATGGGTGAAGAGCATACTAAATTATATGAGATAAAACTAAATAAAGCAAATATTAAAGCATAAAAAATTGAATTAAATGAATACATAATATTGATAGGGAGTTGATAAAATATATATTTAGATGATAAGATTTTAGGAGAAGTAGTGCCGATTTTAAAAGAAATTTACTAAAAAAATTGAACCTTTGATTTTCTTTTTTGAGATTATGATGAAAATTGGATGATGTTTAGGCCAGAATAGATTAGAGACTCATGCTAATAACGTGATGTAAAGTAATGCTTAAGAGAAAAAGGAAAGTAATGAGAGAACAAGAGGATAATTTCATTTGTTTTTTGAAGTGTGTTTAATAATAATAACAATAACAAAATCTCTATTCATAGGCATACATGAAAAATGGGAGAATGAATTTTCACGATAAGGTGTAATGAGTACATGTACACATATTAAAAGAAATATTCTTTTATGGAGAGGTGTATTAAAAAGTTCATGAATATAAATACATGAGAGTTCAGTGGATATTCGTATATAAATTTATATAAATTCATAACAATTTTAAATATTTTGACATTTATTGAAGAAAAATTTTTCTCTTCCAAATGGTAAAAAATAATGGGAACAATCACATACTAGTTGTAAGAATAATAGATTTGCCCACGTAAGCTCATTAATAGATCTACCCTGTTAATAACTAAAAAAATTTATAATTACTTAAAGAGTTATTTCTTTTTTTTTTTTGTGAAAATGATGAATTATATAGCTCTCAATTTATAAACATTAAGCCACATTGACAAATTGCTATTGATGTGTGTAGCCTACTAACAAATTTTAATGACAAAAAGAAAAAAAAAAGGGCAAGAAATATTCAATTGGAATAAAAAATAAATGTAAAAATTCAATCCAAAATTTTAAAAGTGCATGTCTAATTAGAAATTAACAAGGATAATTTTATAAAGAATTTAATCTCTTAAAAAGTTAAATGTTTTTACTATTGAATTGTCATTTTTACATTGATATTTATAGTTTTTTATTTGACTTACTTATTTTGAAATTTGAAAAAAGACAATCTAACAATGAAAATATTCAGCCTTCTAAAAGATCAAACTCCTATAAATTTATCTAACGGGTTGGACCAATATAACCTTTTCATAATTAAGCTTAATTATATTTTTGTTCTCTTTAAAGTACAAATAGAACACTTTTGGTCCCCTTTAAAACAAAATTCTATTTTCATCCCTCTAAAATTAAAATTAAATTAATTTTAATCCAATATCTAATTTCTGTCGAAATGAAAAATGGAAGTTAATATTATTATTTAATTTAATTATATTTTTGACCCCTTTAAAATATAAATCAATTATATTTAGTCATTCTTAAAATCTTCTTAACTCGAAATCAAATGAATTTTGATTTAAAGTCTAATTTTCAACCAGAAAAATAACACCAACCAAATTTAGGGAAATATGAAAAAAAGCTAAGGGTAACAGCTAAAGGTCACACTAGAGTTACAAAAACAAAAGAGATGAAAAAGACAAGAATGAGTTTTGAGAAAAAAATAAAGAAAAAATGTTGAAAACTAATAGTTTTAATATTAATTTTTATTTTTCATTTAGATAGAAATTATACTTTAGAATAAAATTAATTTAATTTTAATTTTAAGATGATTAAAATAGAATTTTATTTTTAAGAAGACTATATATGATTGGTTTATATTTTAAATGATAAATATATAATTAGGTCGCGTAATTATTACGGGAAACGGAGAAAAGTTTTGCACCTGCGATTGGTTTTTTTGTTTTCTTGAGCCAAATGATGAGGCTTGAATTGTGATAAACGTGGGGGTCCTTTTATTTTCTTGCTGTGGTGTTGATAGGTTTCTGTAAGGCCCACTATTAATGGGCATAGACTCCTTTTTTTCCACTTTTGTTGTTGTGGCTTGATAAGATAACCTGTCAGGAATGGTTATGATTTACTTTAGGGACCAAAAACAAAAGCTATGGCAATGATTTCCCAACAAGAATAAAAGGCGCTGTTTGGGAAAGTGTTTTTTTATTTTTAAAAATAATTTTCTTATTTTCTGATTCTGTAAAAGTAAAAAAATTTATTTGACAATCTGTTTTTCAAAACTGTTTTTTAAAAACTATTTTCAAAAATAGAAACTAAAAAATAATTTTCAGAAAACAGTAAAATGATGTTTTCTCTTGTTTTTGTATATAGCTGTTTTCAGATTTTTTTCGAAAATAAGAAGAATACCTATTTTCATTAATGACAAAGTTATAAATAATATTAAATATATTTTTTTCATCTTCAAAAATAAAGAAA
>JANHAO010021818.1:0-12394 GCA_026873985.1 Saraca asoca
ATGCCTCGAGTTCAATCTAGATATTCAAACAAAAGGGACTAAGATACATGGAATATTGGTCACTATTTAGGTATGTCGAATCACCAACATTCTTATTACTTAGGTGACAGTGATGTATTGTTAGATACTGCTCACTATCTATTATACAAAACAATAGGAGTAATTTTGGTATCATTGCCAACATGATAAGTGTCACGACCCAATTCCCAGGTCCGTGACCGGCGTAGAAATTTTCCTTTTTATTTTCCTATATTTTTCGGGTGTTACAATAAGAACCTACAAGGTCACACATAAAGAATAAGACAAAATTGGAATTGATGTAACAAAATAAAATTCTTAATTGGATTAAGAGATCCTTGGAATATAATCCAATATAATATAATATGATATAATATAATATTAAATTATATTATGATATTATTTTATAATATAATAATTTTTAATATTAAAGTAATATTATATTTCTTTTGGGCTATATTAAGGTTATATTACATTGGGCTTAATTATTGACATTAGTTAAACTAAGTCAGTAACTTAAGCCTAAAAGCCTTTTTACACTTTCTGTTAAATTATGACTCTCAGTTACGCTAGAACTAGGACTTTCAGTTGGATTAGGCCTAGGTTTTTTTTTTTCACTAAACACTAGAGTTATAAAGATAACATTTAGGATTAGTGAGGAGGTAGAACAATAGAAAAAAATAATAGAAAAAAAGAAAAATAGTTTTCAAAAAAATCAATTGAGAGATCTTAGAAAGATACAGAGAGGCATTTTCTAGCAGAGGCGTAGTGTGTGAGACAATTCCATCCAGCAAATTGGAGTTTTATTTTTCTTGTGTATGGATATCGTAGAAACATAGATTCGTCAATCTATGTTGGTGATTTCTGCATCAGACTGGAACATTGCATCCAACTGTAGCATCATAGGAGACAAAAATTCATCAATTTGTGCTGTTGGTTTCTACATCAAACCGCAACACCATAAGGAGATAGGATTTGTGTTGCTGCATTCTACATCAAATGCAACACAATAAGGTATTATCTTAACTAACTAATTTATGTTTTGTGCATGAATCCTTGGTGGGTTTCGAAAAATTTTTAATTTTCCGTTGTGTTTGTTACACCGAAACCCAGCACTAACCACCAAGCTTTGTGGTCAAAAAGGTATTCATTTCATACATCATAAGTTTGATTTTCATTCAAGGCATCCTTTGGGACTAATGTTATATTTGGATGGAGAAGATTGAAGGGGAAGGAAAGGGAATAAAAGATTATGTTATAATCTTTTCTTTGTTTGGGAATTTTTTTATTAGGAAGGCGAAGAGATGGAAGGTTATGATGATCTTCCAACACCTTCCAATATTCTCTTTTTTGTGCTCCTCTAATTTGGAAGGTCTTGGAAGGATTTTTAAACATCTAAATAAAGGAAGGGAAAGTTATGACTTAATGATGTCTCCTTCCTTCCCTTGGCCTCCATCCCTTTTTGTTTTCTTCCCTTTCATTCCTCTTCTAACTCCTAATCATACCTTGAAAAGCACTCTTTACCAGCATAGCAAGAACTAAGTACTATGAATGTAAATTCCAAACACACACAACTATTAGAATGCTTAGTTCATATGAAGCTTGTGGAGTGTGCTCCTTCATGGTATGCTTGTGAGTTATGAGGGGAAGGAAATGGGAGACAACAAGAGAGAGTAGGAGAAAGGAAAAGGAGGAGGGTGGATGGTTAAAAGATGACTTCCCCTCTCTTTGTTTGAATGTTTAAACAACCATCAAAAACCCCCTAAAATGAAGAAATGCAAAAAAGATAGTATTGGAGGATATTTAGGAACTTTGGAGGATTAACCATAATCTCTCATTCCCTTCCCCTCTTG
This sequence comes from Saraca asoca, assembly GCA_026873985.1. Lineage (NCBI taxonomy): Eukaryota > Viridiplantae > Streptophyta > Magnoliopsida > Fabales > Fabaceae > Saraca > Saraca asoca. The sequence goes on from JANHAO010021818.1 coordinate 1,872, forward strand.
CACTTAAGTAGGAAAATGTTACACAACAACCTTTCATTCCCTCTATTTCCCCTCTATTCTCCTTCATCTAAACATATCCTGATAACTTTAGTAAGAGGACTAAGAGAGTTTCTTGTATATTTTAGTTACAATACATGTTCTTCAATTTTCAATATATTAAAAATTAAAAAATATAATTTTTACTGTATATATATCTCACAAAATTGATAAAAGGATAATAAAACTAACAATTAACTTAATCTATTTTATGAAAATATAATACATGTTATAATTAGAGTATTTAAAAATTTTTCAAATATTAGTCCACTATATAGTATATGGGCGCATACAATCTCCCCTGATGGTCTTGTGGAATACCATCATCAATATTGAAAATTGATTGGTCAACGGTGTTTAATTTTTTTTCTAATCACTAAAACATTTCATATTATAGAAATGTGGAATACTTATCTCATCAATGAAAATATTTTAGAAGAATATCAGGATAAAAATATTCATAAATAAATTTTCTTAATTGTGAATAAAAAATGAAAATATTGAATTTGTGTAAAATATTTCGTAGAATAAAAAATTTTTCTAAGTCCAGTTTCAGTGAAAATAAGAAGCATGGTAAACTTTTTTTTCTTTCTTTTTGTTTTTTTTTTTGGTTAGAAGTAAGACTCATTCTTAGGGATATTTTTTTATCAACATTCCTAAGGAATTGGATTACAAAATAAACTTATTGGACCTTTTGGATTGGGCCCATTATGTAACATCACAGTGGAAAACTGGGTCAAGTCAGCACAGATGGACCGACGTTTCTTTCCAGTAACCCAAAATTTCATGTACATTTGTGGAATCCTCTCTTCACCTCCATGAAGATTCGATCCTTTTAACGGAGCCCTACCTTCACTTCTTCTACACCGTCTCTGTCATGGAAGACAGTTTCAGAGTTCGAGTCGACAAAGCCTTTGGCTCTTTATCTTCGTCTTCGTCAACTGCACCTTCATCTCTTAGCTCTCTCTGGTCTCTCAACGACGATGAGATCGAGAAGAAAGAATATAACCGGAGCAAGGACGAAACCGAACCGGAGCCGAAATCGTATCCGCGGTTCTTCGAGAACCGAGCAGCAGGGTCCCGAATGGGTTCTTCTGGCTCCCGGGTTGAGCTAGAGAACGACTTGGAAGATCTCGACGATGACGAAGATGACTCGCCAGCGTCGCGCGAGCCACAGAAGCCTGACGATTATGATGATGAACAGTGGGAAATAAGGTGTGCTATTGGTCGTGATTGTACCCTTGATTACGAGGTAATTTGCTCTTTCTTTCGCTGTTTTTTAAATTGCCGGAGTATGTTTAATCGAAGTGCATTTCAACATACTTTACTTGCATCGACTAGCAATCGCTATTGGTTTAGTTACGTGTGGATTATGTTTTAAGAGTATCTAATAATGATTATGATGATGAAAAACACTTCCTGGGTTGTTTTAGTTTAGCGCCAAACAGAGATCAGTTTACTCAAAGTTAATTGATAATAAATCAGGGGTGAAGTACAAGTGTTTGCCCATAAGCTTCGAATAAATAAAAGAAGTGCATTAAAATCAAGAATTTAACTGATATGAAATACTAGCTTAAAAGTTGAAGGCTTTTCTTCTGAAATTTTTTGAACTAATGTTTGTTATTGTTACTATTTGTTGCAAGTTTTTCATTCTCAAAGTTTAGCCTTTGGAAGTTGACTTAATGGAACAACTTTTACAGGAAGAAGAAGATAAATATGACAAACAGGCTATTGGGAAAGAGAACACAGGGGATCGCTTGTATATGAAGGATATATGTGATGATGGAGTAGATATAGATTCTTGCAGTGTTTTCCCAACTTCATTTAGAGATTTTGTACGAGATCCACGTGCAAATCACTTGGCTGCAAAAATGAGGCTTAAGGAAGATGCTGAAGCAGCTAAAAAAATTGATGGATTGCATGTTTCTGAGAAAGCTGTGCCAAACTGTGATTTTGCTCAAGGGAACACAACAGCTGAGGATGGCTTGAACCCCAAATCGATTTTGAAGAGGAAAGATAATCCTTCAGAATCCAAGTCTCTGAAACGTGTCCGGTTTGATTCTGAATGTGATGATAGAAGTACTGAAGAGCTTGATCAAGCAAGAGAGATTCGCATGAAAATGTCTTCAATGGAAGAAGTCACAGCTTTGGATCAATCATCACAGTCTCAAGAATTTGCTTTGGCAGTTCCTGACTATGTCCGCAATCCTCAAAGATACACACATTATACTTTTGATTCTTCCAGCGACATGGATGATGAGTCCAATAAGCAAGCATGTATGGACTTTCTTTCACAATTGAAGAAGTCAAACACCACCACTGAAGCCGGCGATGCATTGGAGGATCTTCCTTCAGTTACCTTTATTTCAAGAAAGAAATCTGGCAATGCCACAATGGTAGAAAGTGTAACTCTATCAAAGCAAAATCCTGATGATGGCAAGGGGTCCATGCATACTAGAGCGTTTCCTGTTGGCATTGCTGCTGAGGATACTGAAAATAGTGATGTTTGTGCAATGGAGGAAGATGAACCAGAAGCAGTAGATGATGCAAAGAAGAGCTCACAGAGGTCAAACCGCCAGTATAGGAGGAAGGCCCAGGAGGACTTGGATGAGCCGATCGAGTGATTGCTCAATGAAATTCCTGACTTGCCAATTGTTAAATTAGACTACAAGTTACTCACCGAGTAAATCTTGTTAATTATTCAGATGTCATACTGCTGTAGTTCACTTGGTGTGTACGATAGTAACGATAATACTGCATGTTTCATATACTTAACTTTACCAAATGGTTTTAATGCATGGATTTCGACATGTTTAAATTTATTTCTGTGTATTTTAAATTTTAATTTTTAAATTATTTAACCAAGTTATATCTTTTTTTTTTCTTTTTGGTCTTATTAAAGATACTTATATGGTGGTATAGATGTTCCGTTTTATGGACTGGTCCCAGCTTTATTTCGGTTAAAATCTCATCATATTTCTTTTTCTTGGAACCAGCATTGCAGTCAAAATATTAGCCCAATTTTTTGCCTCTAGGTCCGGACTCTTCCCGTGTAGTCGTAAACAACCAGGTTAAAATCTTGATAATTGTATATTGAACTTTACAGAAACACCTTGATTTATTCAAAACTTGGGATGTCAATGTAAATTTTTGCCACTGTTGTATAAACCATTACAATAAGTCAGAAATATGTTTTAATCACTACCACTGCAAGTTGCCAGAGGATTAATCACTTACAATCTGAGTTAGGCCTTTCTTCTTGTTTTCAAATTAACAAAAATAAGGCAGAAATATATGGATTAGCCCAGATACTCACTAGAAAATTCAGGAAGCTGTTGGGACGGTGATTTTTTTTCTTTTTTACTTTTTGTTGGGACACTGTTTTGTTGGGAGGGTGCTTAAATTGTTCAGAAGTTCGGTACATCTGGATTTAACTTCTTTCAAGTTCAAGAGGTACTTTAGCATATAAGTGAATCATCATAATAATTAATAAAAAATATTAATAATTCAAAATTTAATAAATAACAAGCATTTGAAAAATATAATTTTTAAATTTATAATTATCCACTCTTTTAATTTTTTCATCAATAAATATGGTATTCTATTTTATACTATAAAGTACTTCTTGTACTTCGAAAAGTCAAATCTCATAGGTATTTAGGCTCCTATATTGATGGATGTCAAAGAAAGCATGAATTGGGTGCTGAAATTGTTGACAAGATAAGGAAAATCCTACAAAGCTAGAAATCCAAACTTCTCTCTCAAGCAGGAATGCTAGTGTTCTGCAAATCAGTTTTACAGAACCTGCCCACTTTTCAAATGTCTACTCTCAAGCTATGGGACAAAGTCAATAAGGCTTGCCACTGATGGTGGATTGGGATTTTTACATATAGAATGTTTTGATGATGCTCTATTGGGAAAACAGTGCTGGAGAGTGATCTCAAATCCACAAATATTGATGGACAAAACTATAATTTAGAAATTTGGTCGAGGTAATCTAAAGAATACTAGAGATATTATAATGCATCTTGGAGGTGGGAAGAGTATTCGGGGATCCTCCTCATTTATCACAGACAAACATTTCTGGCAGATTGGAACTGGGAACAAAGTTTCCCTCAGAATCAACCAGGCCTCTTGTAGGTCCACTTCTCCAGTGATATAATACATCCAAGACCTTTTTGCACAGATGGATCTACGGGATGGAATAGATGGAAGGTTAATGTTGTTTATTCTCAACCCATTTGTCAACAAATATTTAGAACTCCCTATCCAACGTTGGAAGCCCTATACTGGTTCGCCTGGACAGGATCAGCTCAAGGCTTCTATTCTATCAAGACAGGCTACCAGATCCATCTGCATCAATGCCTTCCTCATTCTCAACCTTCTTTGTTTCCAGGGAAAGCCCTCCGGTTTCTCAACCTACCTTAAAGGGTCTTGGTTCTATGCAACCATGTGTTGCCTACGTCAGTTTCGCTAAAAAGCAGACATATAATTGTTCCCACTGTGTCCATTCTGTCATCTGCAGCAGGAGACAATTGATCATCTCTTTTTGCAATGCTCTTTTGCACAAAGTTTGGATCCAGTCTACCTATTCGTACTGACCGTTTTTATCCTCAAGATGTTGTCAGCTGGCTCAAGTTGTGTTTAGAAGCTGGGGTCAGACAACTGGAAGTGAATGTAGAGTTAACTTGTTCTACAACAGTCACCCTAAGAAATCAACTAGAATTTAACAATGTTTTGCCGTGCCCTGTGGAGACCATGAGCATGATTGATCGGTTACAGACGGAGTATATGATATGCATCAGCACGGAATAAGTGGTCAATCGGGGGTTATGAGGAATTCACAGCCTTTGAAATCCATAATAGACTGATTTTTAAACCCCACAAGTATTAGAGTATTTATTGAGGTAAATAAGAACAGGAAAGGTTATAATAAGCAGATATCTTGCAGATGCCTGCTTGTAAGGAATGAGGTGCCTTATCTGGGAGGGACTTGTTGGTTAAGACTATTCACAATGGGAGTTGTTTAAGGAAGTTGCTTAAGTATTATTTATTAATTTTTTATTGGGTCTCACACTGCCACATCATTTTACACTCTTTTAAGCAACTCAAGCAATTTTATCTCACAATGATGCAACTCTATCAAGTTTCTTAAATGGACCCTATAATTTATCTCACTTCTTTTAACTTCTCTCATAACTGGACCTACTTTAATATTAAGATGCAGTTGCTTATTAAGCAACTGTAATGCTGACTCATACTTTGGGAGTTACTTTACAATGGGAGAGTTGCTTTAAAGTGAGTTGCTTAAGTTAAGCATTCCCTTAAGCAACTCCCATTGTGGATAGTCTAAGGGGCCTTATAGTGTCAATGATTAGCCTGTTAGAATTTTAGTATATACTAGCATAAGTAGTAATTAATTATATACTTTGATTGTTAAATATAAAATAATGTTTGAGTATTTTTTTAAGCCCAAACAATGATGTTGGGTTTTGTTATAACAATTAAGTCTGTGTAGATACTTGGTTTTGTATACTTGTTGCTAGGTGTTCTATGATGGCCTATATTGAACTAATTTGACCCACTAAGGAGAGATCTCAAGTTTCATCTTATATGTTCCTATGATTGTTCCATTCAAATTATAGGGATTTATTTCATATAAGGAGATGAAATTTGTGTATCTTCTTTTTCTATCTTTCATCCTTCTCTCTATTTCTTTCTTTTGATTATCTCAATTTTTAGGTTTTTTTAACATCTCATTATAATTTTTTTGTCTTTTTGATTTTGAAAAAGGGTAGAGACTTATTATATCGTTATATCCTAATTATGGTATTAAAATATTTATTGGATTGGTCCAATATACTTCTGATGTCAATGAATAATTTTATACTTATGTATTTTATAGATATTTGTGCCTGTATGTTGTATATATGTTTTTTGTTTATATTGAAGTCGTTATGGAATGAGAGTTGAATCTTAATTAAAAGGGGGGGAGTTATATTCTGTTTAAACTATCAATTGTTAAATGATTTATGGATATATGGTTGTAACAATAAAAGGTACTATTTTGTAACTAACATTAAATAGACATTCATAGTTGTCCCAATAAAACATTATATTCACTTATGTACAATTGAATTATTTTAAGTGGTGAAATAATTGTGTTCAAGTTATCAATCAATAATCTAGAGTGATATGATAGTTTGTGATATTATTATGAGGGGCAACACCTCTGTTGAAATAACAGATTTTTAAGGCAACAATTGTTTATCGATCTCACATTGTATTTGAGAGATGATGGTCACATGTCTATGTTACGGTGAATCTATTATTACCAGTTTCTTTCAATTATATTACTCTCGGAGAGAAATAGTAAATTTTATACTTATGGTGATTAGATAGCTTTGTGACTTCACTACTAAAATATTATATTATCATTTGGAGTATGATAAGCTCAAATAAGGTGATTAAGCCTAGTGATATATTGTGTTAGTAAGAGTTTCATGAATTAAATATATTATTATTAGTTAATTATATTATGTGTGTGGTCACGAATAAAGTAAAGCCATAGAGTATGTATATATAAATCACTAATTAATAAATAGATGGAATTGGTTCAACTATATAAGGTATTGGATTAGTGGAAGTATACATACATGATGTCTTTTATGCACGTATGTCATGTGTTTTATGTGTTAGTATTGTCATATTTGTTAAGTGTGCATATTTTGTTTTGTTTGGCAATTAAGACATTTAGACCCTGTTTCATTTATTATATTGAGATTATTAATTAAATCTCAATTAGCATCTTAGACAGATATTTAAATCATAAAGTTAAGACTTATATTTGATTGCATTTATTGTTTACATATTTCTCTGTCACTCTATATCCATTTTGTGTGTTGATCATAGAGGTGTAAGTCTTAGTATGTGTGACATCAACATCTCTATTAGATATAATAATTCACACATTGTGGACTTATGATCTTAATTTTAGATTTATGCTTGTAATAGTATCAATGTTCATTATTTGACATTCTTTGTGATGCTATGTTATAATCCAAGGTGTAATTTGTTGAATTATACCATCCAAGTGGGAGATTGTTCAAATTTTAGTGCAGATTAACACAATTAATAATTAATTATGGACTTGAATTGTTGAATGTCAAATGATATAGAGTATTTTTGCTAAGCCCAAATGGTGATTTTATTATTATTGGGTCTTATTATAGCATTTAAGTTTGTGTGGATACTTAGTTTTGTAGATTTTATTCCTAGATCATTTATGATAAACTGCTAAGCTAGTTTGACCCACTAAGGAAAGATATCAAATCTTACTCTATATGTTTTTGTGGTTGTTCCATTCAGATCATAAAAATTTGAAACATATTAGAGGATGAGATTTATATACTTTCTTTTCAAGTCTTTTATCCCCTTATCTTTGTTTCTTTTTTTTTTTAAGAATCATAGAAATAAAATTTATATTCAAGTATATTATTCAATTAGAGATTTATGATAATTGATAATTCTTTACAAATATATATATATATATATATATATGTTTCTATGTGTGTGCCATAAAATGTGCTTAAATTTGTATTTTTTTTATAGCTGAATCTTTAAATTACTGACATATCCCTCTTTAATCACATTTGGTTGTTGTCACCAATGACAGAGGTATTATGGAAGCTTTGCATGGAGGCCAAACTCTCACATTTGCTCAGCAAAGTGTCCTATGTGATATCAAAATCATGTCATAGAGATTTGTTGGAATATCTACAGCATTAGTACAACTGGACTTCACCTATGAAGCATTGTCTTTAGAAGGTAGTGGTAGCTGGGGTAGTACACATGAAGATGTGGTTTTTCTTTCCAATCTAGGTAAATGCTATTATGGTATAACGCAAAAAAAAAAAAAAAATCTTAATTTGGCATTGTTCCACTCCAATTTAATTCAATTCCTTTCACATTTTACAATTAATGTTTATTTATCTTTCCGACCAAAGTTGTATGGGTATGCATTATTTCATTAAACATTGGCTAGACATCACCATGTGTAAGGCCACCATTGATAGTTGTAAGGCTAGTAATTAATTTCTTATAATGGCCCCACAATTATTCTTCGTACTTGGTTGGCAATGGACTCGTACATGAGCAAAAGCCAATTCTCGAAATAGGAAAATGGGCCCATTTCATAGTGTTTACGTGATGGCTTTTAAGGTTATTTGGTATAACATTAGAATAATTAATTATAAATATAATTAATTATTAATAATTTATTATAAAAAAATTATTTTATATTTGATAATATTATTTGATAATTAATTTTTAATGATATATAAAAAATTTCTTTTTAATAGTAAATTATTAAAATGTACATTGAAAAAAGGTAAAGCAATAGACAATAAGAGTTTTTTAACTTTATTCTTAAGATGAGGACAATTATGATAAAAGGAAAAAAAAAGTTGAGATAATATAAGTAAAAATTTGAATATTCTTCCTTCTATAATTTTAATTAAAATAAAAATTACTTAAAATAACTTTTATTTAATCAAATTAATTATTTATATTTAATTATTAAAAAATTCTAAAAATAAAACTAAACATCTTTTAAAAATGCTATTATCAATTATTTTACATAAAATTGATTATCAAGAATTCTAAATACTATACCAAACAAGCAGACATAGGTTTAGGATGGTACATTGCAAGAGGGTTTTTCAAAACTTTTATTGAAAAAATTGAATATTTATTTATATTCATAATTAAATATAACGGATTAAAAGATCATTTTAAGGGAAACTCAAACTCTTACAAGGTGGAATGTTTTTATCATTACATCAACTATTTTAAATGGAAAAGTAAATAAGGGAATGGAAAAACACATATCTCAATATAAAATTAATAATCCAATAATAAACATATTCAATCTCTTTAAGATATTGAGTATTTTTAATAGGATTACCCTGTTATCTTTTACCTTCCCTGTTAAATGGTATAGGTTACAATTGAGGTAGTAACTCTTCTTTTACAAATAGTGTTTGTACAACTTGTCTAAAATAAGTAAATAATTATTTGATTTATTATATATTTACAGCCACTTGATAACGAGGACTGTTCAGCGGTTACTCTATCATGCCTTAAGGCTTTGGAACTATAAATTTTGAGTTCAATTCCCACTAAAACTTATTAGGTGATTTTCTCCTCTCCTAAGTTATGAGATTATATCATAAGAGGTCAAAAGGTAATATATTTATATTGCAACAAAGTTAAAATGTTGCAATTTTTTTTTGTAAAAAAGTCATATTTTTTTAAATTATGACTAATTTTTAGTTGCAACAAAGTTATTTAGTGTTGTAAATTTTTATAACATCATGCAAAATTTTCCAAAATGGTTGTATATGAATAAAGAAAAAAAACTCATAACTTTATTCAGTGACCATTTTCGTTGAGAGTTGTGAATATAATGACTATTTAAGTAAGAATTTGTATAAAATTTGCAACAAAAATGGTTAAGAAAAGAAAATTTTGTGTTTTTTAACTAAAGAAATTTGCAATTTCTCATTAAAAAAATTGTAATTCTTCATATAAATAATACAACTTGTAACCATGAGTTTTTTTTCAACACAAAGAGTTTTATTTATTTTTTTAATAATGTGACAACATATAAGTGGATGATAGTATAAAACTAATTTATACCAAAGTCAATTAAAACTAAATTCATGCTACATTTGCGAACAATGTTACATATTTATTGTTAAATTATAACAAACATAAAAACAAAAAACCACACATAAAATGGTGCATCACCATCACTGCATATTACAACAATATCATATCATGATGCATCACTTTCATTACATATTGCAACTTTGATAAGCTAAAAAGCCTTTTTTTTTTTTTTTGTCTCCTAACTTTCACATAAATTTCATTCTTGTTCCTTAAGAATTATTTTGAGCAATTTTATTTTTTAACTTTTTGAAGGCACACAATATAACTCATGATACTAACTACATCCAATTTACTAACAAAATTTTTTACATGATCCACAACTAGCATTATAGCTAAAATAAAATAAATTGTAGGTGCATAATAGAGCACTGGAACACTGTTTTCCTTCTAAAAAACATGTAAATTTACATTATTTTATGTTTTTTAAAATGGATTAACATATTAATTTTCTTTCTTTTAATATGTTTTGATTTTTATATTATGCATTCAATTTAGTTTGAATTAGATAGGATACTAGATTGTGTGTCAAATAAGAATTTCTATTAGTAAGTTGGTTGGAATTAGTGTTGTGAGTGACATTGTATACTTTTCAAAAATTATAAATAAAACTATTCAAAATAATTTTTAAAGGACAAAAATAAAACTTGTGTGAAAGTTGGAGGATAAAAAATGAATTTACCCACTTTGATATAACATGTGGAAATGAGATGTTCAAACATATACAACATGATTGACAATTCTAAACTTCAATGCAT
>JANHAO010021819.1:0-12391 GCA_026873985.1 Saraca asoca
AGAAACAGCTCGCGAGATGCAATGCATTACCCAGCCAAAAGCTCAGCGAGACAGAGCACCAAACAAGCTTACGTTAGCCCATAGACAAGAGACCTATCCTGCAGAAAGCAACCTGCAGAAGCCGATTTGTAGGAGGTTATAATGTCTTGTACAATTAATGCCTGATATAACTTATTTACAGCATATAAAATCACACTTGTAACCTCCTAACCTCTATAAATAGGAGGAGGGAGACCGTTGTAAGCCAGGCTAAAATTGTTATATTGAAACTTTGTAGAATTTACTTCAAATTAATAAGAGCTACCATGGATATAGAAATCAGTATTGCCTGAAGTAATTATTAAACAATTAATTCATACAACCAATTTAATTATTAATTAATTAGTGTTATATTTAAGTTTACAAGATCGATAATAATTTATAATTATTAGATAATAAGGATGAGTAAATGAATAAATTTGTTTATAAATTTATTTACAAATTCAAAATAATTAATTAGTAATTAAGTGTAAGAAATGAAAAATTTTAAATTTAGATAAATAAGATAAATAAGAAAGAAATATTATTCTTAATTTAATGAAACAAAATAATATTGATGCATCCTAATTAATATATATATATATAATGCTTAAAATTAATTGTAATCAAACATCTCACGTTGTTATATCAGATCATTTAGTAGTGGGTCATATGTGTAATTTTGTTATTTTTTGATTTTCAGTTTTCAAATATCATGTGCAATCCTAACGCACAGGTTCATTTCTTCACATCTGACCGTTGATTATATTCTTCTTTGACTCCTTTCTATAACTGACGATGGATATGCATTGCTTGAACTGGGATGAGTTGCGCCGGTTTCCGTACCAGGACACTGTAATCTACACCCCAAACCTTTTTATGACATAACACCTACGAGCCTCCGCTTCTCTCTTTCGATCACGTCTCTCCTTCTACCCTTTCCGCCATAGCCGAAGCTTCTCTCACTTCTAAAACTAAGGTAAAACATCTTCCTTCCAACCTGATTTTAGTTTTTCATCTAGGTTTTAAATATATTAATTAATTTCCGTTTATCGGTTGAAAATCTCGATTTTTAGTTTGGATATTTGAGACTCTCTCTCCCTAAAAAGCCAACCCGATTCTGCTTAGAATCTTACATGCAAAGCATGAATCACTTATTGGAGTCACTAAAACATGAATTCATCCTTAGATTTGATTTTAATCGGTTGAAATTCGTTGGATTTAAGAGAGGAAAAATTGACTTTTTGAGTCCATAGCTTCACTTCAAAAATCATTGATATAAAGCTTTAAATCAGTTTATCGAAGCTATGTGAATTTAGATTTATATTGAATTATAAGATGTGTAGGTAGAGGAATTGGTGAAACTGATCCTTATTGTTGGATTTTCTAAAAAATTCTGAATGTTGTTCCCATTTGTTGGCTACTTGTAGCTTAAATCTTCGGCAGAAAGGTACATCGAGAGCACCAATTTGTGCCTAAATCTGTGAGTGGCTTTCCTACTTTTGTGTGTGATGTAATTTCATTATGTTTATGCATGTAATATGTATATAAATATGGCTTGCATGAAGGTTGTGACCACCAAGGCCTTTGTGTATGCATGTGATAGGATTTATGTTGTGAACTCAAAAATATAAGTTGAATGGCTTCACCATGGATGTTGCTGCCTTGTTTATGAATTCACGACTTCATGAAAAAAAATATATTGTTATGAAGAAATTGAATCTGTGATCATACTGTCTATGCATTGGTTGTGATAACTAAAATTGTTAGGGATGGATATGTACAAATTAAATTGAGCATAATTGTTATCGAATAAACTTGTTAGGACCTTGGGTCCTTTGCTGCCTTCTAGATAAGTTTGAAGCAGTCTTGTACAAATATATATAAATATGAATATATAATGGAATTATATCTATGTATTCTGTTGTGTATGCCTTAACTGGTAGAACAATTTTAAATGGCTTGAAAAATTAAATTATGCAATAAGAGACATGGAAAATATGAAGAAGGCTCTCGGGTCAGCAGGGCAATAGAAAGTTAAGAATTATGGTGTAATTTACTTGAATACATATGCATAATCTTCTAGATGACTATCCATAGTAATGTTAGGTGATTGAACCAAATGCCCAAGTCAGCTTAGTTTGCAATTCCAGGTACAGGGCTTTTGTATGCTTGGGAATGTCTTTTGGTGAAAAAGGACCTCATTCCAGAATAGTTTGATTGTTAATTTGTTAGATTAATGTTTTAAACAAATCTAGAACTTTGGGATTATAACTGCACATGGTGAGGGCGCTAGGTAACTCTTGGATGGTATGAAATGTTAAGCGTCGGATACATTTTTGTAGAAGTTGCAAAACACTAATTCAACTCCTAAAGTTTGGAATACAAGTGCACAAGGAAGGAGGATGGGAAGGAAGTTTCAAGAGTTTAGGGTTTGAAGTCCCATAATGAAATTTATATAAGCTAGCTAACCTTTAATGTGACTTAAAGGGGAGTTTGAATAACAGTTACATTTGAGTATTACCCTCAAAAGGTCCTGAGATGAACTCAAGGAAGAATTTTAGGTAGTTAAGCTAGCTCAAAGGTTAGAATCATAGAGTTCGATTTAGCTTAACTAATTTATGAAAAAGCTAAGTTAATAGATAGATTGTGGCTAATGACGTATGCATGACTTTGTGATTTGTCAGAGATTTAGTTTAAAAAATTGATTCAGTATAATGAAATAAACCTTAATTTAGAAAGGTGTAAGATAGCATATAAATAATGTGTAGGGAAGTGTAAATAATCAACATCAACAATTAAACTATATCTCTTCTTTTTTATTAAAAAAAAAAATCAACAATGTAACTATGGATATATAATTCATAAATTTTTCAACTCTTATCTCAGAAACTAAAGATTTGAATTGTTATAATTAGATCGTATGCATAAGAATTAATACCATCTGAGGAATAACTTCAATTATCTAATTACAGTTTCTTTGGTTAACATAAAGTGTTAATCTTAGAATCTTTAAGGGAACATCAGTTCAACTCTTCGTAGTATTTGAAGATAAGTCATTATAAATTCTGGAAGCATTTGGACAATTCATAACTTTTGAGAGTGGTTGGACATATTTGACTTTGACAAACTTTGTTGGAAAATTTAGAATCATGCTTGGTTAGTTGTCTTAGTTTAGAATTATGACTACATCATTGAAAGTTATGGAATCAAATTGTAGTTATTGAAAGTATTTTGGGTTGCTTCTGGATGGAATGGTATGCTATGAACTAATATGGTTCAATGCTATGTTGTCATACTCCCTCTTGAAATGTATAATGTTATTGTATAATGCAAATTGAAACATAGACCATGTCCATTTTTTACTATGTTAGTGAATTAGTATCGCGATGTTTTGGTTTTGGGGGAATGATGTGATGAGATGTATCGGATCTAGATGATTTATACAGGTGGGATGGATAGAGTTGGTGTGGTGGAATTAGGCTGTGGGTGGGACAGTTAAGGCTGGACTGAAAGTAATAAGGTGATTTATTTTTAGTTGGTGCATTTTTATCTTGCTTATATGGTGGAGTAGAGTTGGGGCGGGATGGATAAGGTTAGAACGAAAGAAATAAGGTGATTTACTTAAATTTGTGCATATTTATATTGTTTATAATCTTCTGTGTTGGTTGGAAACTGGAAGGTAATATTTCTTTATAATGTTCGGCTAAGTATCTTACTTGAAACACACATGCAGTTAAAAATTGACGAGCCTATGTAGGAGGATGTGTTGTACTGGTGGATGCTGATGTTTACCATTGTTTTTATTGTGAAACTGTTGTTTACAAAGAGGTTATTTTTAAAACTTTATAGATTCACTCCTTGTTCTCTCGTGTTTTTTCAGATACACAGGCAAGACCTCCAATTAGATAGCAACCATCATAATCTGCAAGAGTAAGTAATTATGACAGCAGTTATATTGAATCATCATATTCATGCTAGTTGTGCAGGTATATAGAACAAAATATGTCAATACAATAAAAGATGTTTTGAGCGAGCTTGAAAAATTAGCACTTTAGACTTGTTTCTATTTGTATGACTTACAAACAAAAGTAGAAATAAAATTATTTGCTTTGATTAGGATCAAAGGCTTGTGAAGCTGCTACAATGACAGTTTCCACATCAGTCACGTACACTTAAATAGGGTCGTGGCAAATTTATTTCATTTCAAATAAAATACATATTACATGTATCAATAATTTTGTCCTTGTATTATTATTATTAATTTCTTTAATTCTATATTATATTATATTATCAAAATCTTTCCCTTAATTAAATTTCATTCAATTTACGTTTCAAATAAAGAAATGAATCGATTGAAATGATTGTTGTTGATACTTGTTCTAAATGTTGAAATTTTCTGATGCACAGGGTGCCCGTGTTTGCAAAGGCGACATTGGTGAACAATGTCTCTCTCATCATTCATTTCATCTTGATTGAAGCCTTTATAAACATTGCACTATTTCAACACTCTGTTCTGTGTCCTTGATGAATAAAAGATTTGATTATGTACGTTTCAAACCCTAAAATACATGGCGAAATCGGAGAATTCAAAACCCAATTTGCCATCTTTTGTCCAGTGTTCTGCCAAAGTTCATCCTTCCAATGATCCTGAGCTTGACCCCTACACCTACGCCCTTGAGAAGTTCAGACTCTATGAAACCAGAGCAGTAAGTGAATTCTATGTTACTAGGGTCTGAAACTTTCTGTTCTGCTTGCTGCTCAGAAAATGCCAAGAAAATAGGGAAATGGATTGTCAGGACTGTTTATTGTTTAGGCTAATAATTTTGCAGCAATTAAATTTTTGTGTACAATCATTTTTTATTCCACTTTTAAATAGGTAAAAGAACTGTTTTTTCTGCTGTATTGTGATGGAATTGAATTCCAGATTATGGTTTTTATGTTTATTGAGTAATGGGTTTTCCTAAGCAGAGGTTCTACTTGATTGGAAGTGATCGTTACAAGAGGTTCTTCCGGGTGTTGAAAATTGATCGATCAGAGCCTTCAGATCTTAATATTAGTGAAGACCCTGTAGTTTATTCACCTCAAGAAATAAAAAATTTGCTTCAGCGGATTGCGGAAGGTAATAGAGCCACTGGAGGTCTGACATTTGTGGTGAAGGTTTTCGGGATTGCAGGTTGGTATCTTCTGTTATTTTGTTGGTCTTGTGATACTTTTATATTGGAATTTCACTAGCTAACTGGTTTTATTTACTTTTGTTGTCTATAGGCTGCATCAAGTTTCTGGAATCATTTTATTTGATTTTAGTTACTAAGCGCAGACAAATTGGTTGTATATGTGGTCATGCAATATATAGCATAGAGGAGAGCCAATTGATAACCATACCACATGTCTCAATTCAATCTGACGTAGCTCACTCTAAAACTGAGCTGAGGTAAAGTTTCGTTTTTTTTTTTTTTTTTTTGTCTTCTCTTGGTGTTGATCCTAACTCTTGGGAGAAATGATCTGTGGATTGTGAGCCACAGTCTTACCATAATTTAATATCCCCTCTGCCTCACTTCTCAACACACAGACCAAGCCGTGTCTTTACTAGTATTTTGCCCCCCCCCCTTTTTTTTCCTGATTTTCTTTGGTAATTTGATGAAGAAAGTTCCTATTAAAAAAATAATTAAGAAAGTATTAATGGAGGACCATGGCAGCATCTTTAAAGAGATATAAATGACATCTTATGCATATGTTTAGGAACATGCTTGGCCATGGAGACCCTTTTGGGACCTTCGTTAGGAGGTTTGGAGTCTAGGGTATTTAGTAATTTTGAGTTTAGCAGTACTTTATTAAAATCATGTTTCGTTAATTTTCATATTTTCTGGTCAAGAGTTGCATTTGGGCTTGGGTTATGTTATTTAGAATTCTAGTATAAAGTTTTTTAGCGTTAGGATAGCTAAATCTTTATTCTTGGGGAATAAGCTACTATGGTCTGTTTAGACAATTGTTAGGCTTTCTTTTACTTGAATCAGTTCAGTTGATGAGATTGTGCTGCTATATGTTTGTTTCTTGATTGTGTGATGCAATCAATCACTAGGTGTGACTCCTAGGTTTATTCCTATTTTCTTTCTCAATTTCTGTTCTTTTTCTCCAATGTTCTGAAACTGCCTATTAAATCTGTCTTAAAACCCTTCAAACCTAAACACTTAACTTGCAGGTACTCTTTCCGGCACCCAAACAGCCCCTAAATAACCCTCAAACTCCATTCTTCTGCCTACATAACATACGCCTTTAATTCCCCAACTCTTTTGCCCTTAATTCACTTTTGAACCCTAAATTTTGGGAATACTTAAAATGTTTAATTACGCTCTAGCCTCTTTCTACTTTTCCCCCCAACTAATCCCCTAAAATATTTCTCAATAATTACATTTCCATATTTTTAATCCCATGCGAACTTAGGAATACTTGCTGTTATTGCAGGTACAAGAAACTTTTATCTAGTGTCGATTTGACAAAGGATTTTTTCTATAGTTATACCTATCCTGTAATGCAAAGTTTGCAAACGAATGTATTGTCCAATGAAGAGGGAGGGATGCCATATGATAACATATTTGTTTGGAATGCTTATTTAACACAAGCAATCAGATCAAGATGCAATAATACCATTTGGACAATAGCTTTAGTTCATGGCCATTTTAGGCAGGTATGTGGCTTCCTTTTTCCTGCTTATCATTGATGTTGTTTTATTATTTGTAAAATGCGAGGTTATCTAAAACATTTGACCTTTTTTCCCCATTTGAGTGAACATCTATTTGAATAAAATCAGACACTTGAGCCCTGGTTTGAATCATGATCACAGTTTATTGAATCATTTCTTGTTATCACCATCTGAAATCCTGTTTTATGTCTCATGGCTATACTATAGTTTAATATGCTAATTTTGTGCTATTGGAGATATAATTATTTAGTTTTGAAGTTTCTAAATATTTATATAAGATCCAACCCTTGGTTATGCATAGATAAATACAATTATGATAACCCTTGTAAAATATATAATACAAATTTGAAAATTGAAAGAGCAGTTCTGCACTAATTTCTTAAATGACATAACTAGAGTTATTTTCAAAATCATTGTTCCAACAAATTGAAAGTTCTACAAAGCTGTTTATAAAAAACTACTCTTTAAAGATTAAACGTGAAAAGTCATTGAGATATTTGAGAGTGATTTTTTGTTCTAAATTTTCTCTCTACAGTATGGAAAGCTGTATGCTAATAGTTATCTTTCAACCTGAAAGTTATTCCATCTTTCACTAAGTTTTTTTATTTTTTATTTTTTTTAAAGAAAAAAGAAAAATACTGTTGAATGTGCTACTGAATCTCAAATATTCATATTGATATAGAGACAACCTCTCACTTTCATTCTTTCTGGATAACTCTTTTTCTAATAAAATACATTTTCTTGCTTTTATGAGCTGGTAAATATTTCTGTTCTCCTCATTTTCAAACTAGCTAATAGATACAAGTTTGCTTGTATTGCTTTCATATTCAGGATCGAAATAGCAACTGCAATCTGAGTATATAGCATCCCAATCTGTAGTTTGGGTTTGATTTTAGAACAACTTCTTTTACTTTGGCACTAATTAGTCACAGTAATGTTTGTGGATAACTCATTTATATAAGACAACAACTTTGATTACACAAGTGCTCTAAAATTAAAATAAATTTGACCAGTATTGAGTTCTTATGGTGTGCATGTAAATTAAAATTTAGGTGACATCATCATAGCTGTCAATACCTAAGTTTGTGATAATCCTAGGACGGGCTGGTTTATGTAATACACATTTTATTCCGCTACATTGTTTTGTTTATGTTGTTTTTTCTATATGACATTTCATTATCTTGTTAATTAGTTTCTTGTATCTTTACTGGCCAGACCCGTCTATCAATATTTGGGAGGGACTTCAGTGTTTCATTGATATCTAGGCGTTCAAGACATTTTGCAGGGACACGGTAAGTTCTTTGTTTTGATGTTTCATGTATGTTCCAGCCTTTGTATAACTGATTCTGATTTAATGAAAAGGATTTGATTAATAAATAATTTAATACCGATGGAATTGGCTTATGGTTCTCTACCTTTTATGATTATATTTACATTGCTTTGTTGAATTGCCCTACTAAAATTTTGTTGCTTTATTATATGAATTATTTCACCATAATATGCATATTGATTTGTAGTGTTTCTCTTTGCCTGATTCTCTGTTTTGCCCTCTATCTCCCCCTCCCCCCTTCCTCATGAAGTTTGATGGATCTATTTAGTGCACCAAATATGTCCCTACATGTCATCTAATTACTGATATACTGGAGCACTGCTCTATGTTGCCCGAGTAACTAATTTACCATCATAGTATTGGTTGGTAGGCTGGGTTAGAGTTCTGTTGGGGAAAAAGAAAATTATATAATTACAAACACAGAGGGTTGGATAGTGGACTGCAAGATGCCACTGATGTAGGCTGATTATGGGACGCTGTATAGGTTAAGCTGGGATAGTATAGTGTTACAGGTGTGATACGTCTCTGATAGATCGTATTCAGTCTTCAGCCTAACCTCATTTCAGTGGATATGATATAGGGAAAAATATACTTTAAGCCCTTAAAATTTCTTCATTTAATACTTATTGGTACATTAACTTTGAAATGCTATAGTGTACCCCCTTAATCGTATGTTAACATTTTTAGTACATCAACTTTAAAATACTAACATTATTTTGTATGCATATGCAATATCTCCTCCTCAAAATTTAGTCCATTAAAAATGATCACAATTGTTGTTCCACATAGACAAACACTGCTCAATTTGACCAGAATCAATGCATGGCATGACAACTATGAAGCACTTTAAGTTCTAGTTCTGGTCAAATGTTTGTGAAACTTACCAGTTGCAATATGATTTGCCTTTCGAACAAAAATTGTGAGGAAATTCTGCAGATATGCACAAAATGAGGTAAATTATAATCTTTTTTAAAAATGATGTACCAATATTGTTACTCAACATATGTTTAAGGGAATAGGTGTAGGCTTTTAAAGTTATGTATCAGTACTGTTACTTGACGAAGGTTCAACGGGGTAAAGTATCTTTTTTCCTATAATAATACTGTATCACATGTTTGTTGATGGTCTAGATAATACATTTACTGCCTTTGTATATTTTCAAAATATCAAATTGACTTATAATTGGTTTCTTTACCATAATTTTGTTTGTTTAATGATAAATATTTTTACACCATAGATTAGATTCACATAAATTACATCAATTAATCACATTTCGATTTGGGAAGTGCATGTATAGCTGCCTAAGTTGCATGGATTTGATATCACATAGTAGGACGATTCAGCAATATTTAAGTGATTTAGGATTCAGGTATGGCAGGTTATACTCAACTACTGATAAGTTGCAATGGATTTATTTAATTGTTTTATGAAATAAATGTAGTAAAAATTATAATTTAACCAACAATGTGATAAATTACAAAAATTAGCAGTAATGGAGAGACATATGGCAGTTCAAAAATAGAGGGATAAAAATAAATAAAAGATCTCAAATGTTCATCAGTCTTTTTTTCTTCCAATAAATATAAAATTTTTGTTCAGTAAAAAAAAAGAAATGTCTTGAAAATAATTTTATTGATTTTTTTTTTTTTAATTTGATGAATAGATTATATAGTTATCAATTCATTTTATGTTTTTAATACTTTCAGATCAATTAATTTTTCCTTGTGAAACCTGTCTTTTAAAACTTTTGTCATTCCCATAGTTGAAGTCTGTTACTTGGGCAGTGGTACTTCATCACAGGATTAATGCAAAAGATGTATTGCATATTTGTAGACTCAACTAGGCTATTTATCGGCGATGTGCATTATGTACCCTGCTAATTGAAAATGGCTGGTCATTTATTTCTGCTGTTCTTTAGCAGCCATTTCCATTCATCGATGGTCATTTATACTTTTTGGAGAATCTTGGGTGTTCTTGAATTTAGTAGGAGCAAGGGAAGAACTTTGAAGGTGTGTTGTTTGTGCCATTATTTGATGGATATGGCCCAAGTGGGATGCTTGTGCTTTCAAGGTTCCTTTTATAGGATATGGATAAATTATTTATTGCCAACTTTGGGTGCATAGCCTATGGTTACTTTAAGCAAGGCAGACATGCAAAGGATTTCTCGTCCTTTTCTTCCCTCTACTTCTTGGCTATAGTTTTTTTTTCTGTTGTAAAAGAAATTGTTAATAATATAATGGCAACACATGGCGAACATTGTATAAGATATGCTTATAACATAGTCCTGGTTATGGGATGCTCCAAATGTAACCATACATTTGGGATTGTGCTGGAATTTTAACTTTGATTGATGTGCATTGACTTGTTACAAGAAACTTGTTTTTTTCTGTGTTTGATTGTGTTCATGACTGGATGATTAATTTTTCCTTTTTTGTTTTCATTTTTTTATATGTTTGAGGCCATAGATGCACTCAAAACCTATCCGTATATGATAACTCATGCGGATAATTCCTTTTGCTTCCACATGATATATATATATTTTTTTTGTGGTAAAAAAGATTCTTTGGAAGGAAAATTACATGAGACGAGGATAAACTATCCTCAAAGAAAAGTGCAAAAGAGTAACCAAAAAAAAAAACCAAGAAACAGAGGATCAAAGTTCTAGAACTGAATTCCAATCCCTTTGTAAAGTTATTAAGCTCATCTATGGGAAAGAAACCATGAGCTTTAACCAATGAGAAGTCCCAAAAATAATCTTCTCCCATTCCATGAAATTCCAAATAAAGAAAAAGGCATATTCCATAACTTCCAAGCCATATCACAGTGCAAAGAACAGGTGACTATTAGTCTGAGTTACTGGATGGCAGCAAATGCATATCAGGCTTCCACATGAAACAATTGGTGTTGAAATATTTTTGTAAGGAGTACTATTTATATAGTGCTGTTTATTCAGCTGGTTTACAAGCTTTTTTTTCTCTTTTCCCCTCAAGTTTACCTGAAGAGAAACTCCAAATAAATAACAGAATAAGTGAATGAAAACTGAAAATCTATCTCGTGAAGTCTGAGTTATTTAAAACATGGTTTGTGGACAATGTGTTAATCTTGGTGAGGTCATCATTTCTCCTACAGCTAAATGTGATTTATTTCATCACATGTATGGATTGGACAATCTTGGTGAATCAATCATCTGAGAATGTGGTACTTTCAAAATCATTCAATTGTTGACATGGGTAGTTTAATCTACCCAATTTCATCACACGAAGGAAACAATGTTACAGGTTCTGTTTATGTCTTTAGCTTTGATGTTTGAGCTTCTAACTCAAAATGGTTGCACTTGCATGTTACCTTGAAGCAAGATATGCATAAACATTCTTTTCCTGTTATATCGTGTTTGGTGTATTAAACTTCATGCATATGTCTTTAAACCTCATTTTTTGGGATACTAGGAACAGTTTATCTATTTAAGTTGTACCCCTATAGGCAATTATTTGTTGTGATTTGTCCAGGGAAGGACTGAAGGAGGAGGAGCAACAAACCAGGTTAGCCTCTTGATTTCTTTGCATTGGATTCCTCTGTTGGGGATTCTGGGAAAAAATGTGCTCTTCATTATGAGGGAATCCTTATAATTTGCTTTCTTAATTTCTAAGGTCCTTAGCTCTTGTTCGACATATCTCCTCCTCTCCTTGTTTGACATATCTCCTTCTCTCCCCCACCCCTTTGGCCTCTCATTCACATTCTTTCTGATACCTTATGTTCCAAATTCCTCTTTTTTCTGGTATAATTTATATTTGAGACAGCTCTTATCCGATGCCAATACAGTCATTGACTTTGAATTTCTGTATGTTTGATTTTTCTCCTTTTTTATATTTCCCATGATGAAGAATATAATACAGAACTGATTCTTTTTTCCAGATTGTTCTCATGTTCTCTTTCCATATATCTTGATTATGATTCATCATGGTACTGGAAAATGCATGTCTCTTGCTATTCAACTTGAAGTTCTGTTGCCAAAGAAAAGCGGTTCATTGCTTTGCATATTTTCCTCAGTATTTTTTTTTTTTCTTTGGAGGATTGTTGTTGGGAAAATGCTTAGTCAACAAACTAATGCTTTCCTTCTCTTTCTTTCCCTGTAGTTAACTTTGAACCCGTTTATTCTTTGATCTCACGTTTGCAACTGATTTACTGAAAATATTCCCTTATTGGTTTTGCATTTTGCAAGATGTGGTTTAAAACCCGTAATCAGGGGTATTTATCTGATCTCTTCTCTTCGGCAAAATGTCTCCTCATTGTCTAAGATTGGGCCTCTGTAGCCTTTGGTAAATATATATATATATATATAT
>JANHAO010021820.1:0-12396 GCA_026873985.1 Saraca asoca
AATGCAATTAACACCTCAATGTTAACTACAGTTAATAATAGCAAGGCAAAATTATATTATAGGTTCTTATAGTTTTACAATTTTTTTAAAAAGTATCTATACTTTAAAAGTTTATAATTAGATACTTATAATTTAATATAATTTCTAATTAGATACTTACTGTTAATATTATATGAAAAAATGATAATGTGGTTAATAGGAGATACTCATTAGAATATAAAATAAATTATAGATACTTAATTAAAAATTTCTATTAGGTAGGTACCTATTTAAAAAAATCATGAAACTATAATAACTTATAGTATAATTTTATCGATTTGTGTCATAATTTCTCTATTCCATTCTTGTCTTTAGAGGGTACTTCTCGTTTGAGCTTTATCTTTCCTTGTTTTCCTATTTCTATAACTTTCTTCTTTCAAATTTCTTTTCTTACAGCCATGGAAGAATAAGATTGCAGGAGCAAAAAAGAGATACAAGCTATATTTTATCATATCATTTTTCGAATTATATATCTTAAGTTTAAATTGTAGAAGTATTTTAATTTTTATAGCTTCATTCTAGATTTTTTCCCTTCCATTTTGACATTTGAGTGAATGCTAATTTGATGAATTGTTTATTCAAAGTATTATATTTTATTCTATACGTTTAGATTATTTGATTTGTGCTTTTGAAATTGTTGACGGTAAAATTCGGTCAACAGGTATAAGTTCAGTGTTATCCCAAACTATAAGCTGAAGAAGTGAGTCAATGAAAAAGAAATAGAAGAGAAAGAGGAAGAACAACAAATACTAGAAGATTTTATCATGGTTCGATTAAAGTCAATTAGTCCCTATGTCCACGGTGAGTTATATTAGCTCTTTTATGGTGGTTTTTCATTTGGTTCAACGGAGATACAATACTGAGTGACAATTCCAACAGAGTGTCTGCATATAGTTTTTCCACTATCCCTTATACAATGGTCTCTTCCCCTATTTATAGAAGAGGAGAAGGCTACAAGTGTAATTTAATAAATAACAAAATGATTATTTTCGCCACTTTGGGTAATAAATGCTTGACGTCTGATAATAAATATTGGACAAATCATTGTTAGACTGCTGGAGGTTGATGTGTCGATTTTGGAGGCTGACCTGTCGGTTGGGAAGATGTGCCCTCAGCTAATGACTAAATTTTTGTACTGGTGCTCAACTTGCTATCATAGCAACTTGGGTTTGCATTGGACAACTTATTTGTCATGGACTGACCTCGTTATGGGATTCGCTTAGAATGGAAAGATGGTCCAGGCGTTGTGCTTTGCTCGGCGAGCCAATGCATTCCTAGCGAGTTGGGCTTTCGCGTTGACCCTTTCCTGCGTCCTTAGTCCACAGGCAGCGAGCTGGCATTTTGCTGAGTGACTTTAATTGTCAAGCGATCTGGGCCTTTTCTTCAGTTGCGCCTTGCTTCCTATTGGGCCCCGGCCAATCCATTTCAGGTGATCTAGAAAATGCTCATAATATCAAGCCCCCCAACTTTCAGTTTGCTATGCGTACTGGGAGTTATATTTTGTTGCTAAAGTCCTTGCTCATAGTCTACAGCATTGTCAAATCTTTCACCTACAGTTCACCATTTAGTCAAAAGCCTCTGCTTATAGCTTGCCGTGTTGTCATTTCGAGTTTCAATTTTTCACTTTATCTATACCAGGATTTGCCTTTCATCATGGATGTCTTCCAACTGTTGGCGCAATAGTTTTGCCTTATTGTGGATCATCTGATTTGATGCTGTGGAAAACCCTCCAAATTCTTTAGTGAAGTCGAGCTCATCTATATAAAGCATGGGAGGTTCCATCCTTTTTTTATCAGGCAACCAAATGAGTGCACTGAATGATTTCCTCATATTTCTGAAGCTTTAGCCTTTGGCTTCATGCTTTGAGGTGTGTATGATCCGATGCATGAGACAGCGAGGTATGGATGGTCCACTACACATGGTTCTCGTGGGGTATTCTTCCCTAAGAACTCTAGGAATTTGTCTGTAACCTTTATTTGGAGCTAACAAGTTTAGCTCTCCTTTTTTTGATCTTTTGTCCTTTGGTGAGTTGATCATTCAATATCTGGCCGCGACTAGGAGTTGTAGGATGGAAGGAGAAGCCTCCGGCTTTAGATAAGGCTTGGGTAGAGAAGCTAGAACCGTCTCATTTGCGTGTTAGTCTCGTGACTTGCTGTGACTCAGTCCTCTCAATCGAGTTCTGTCATCCTCTTGTCCGATGGTGTTGAGCGTTTCTAGGCCTTCGGGCAGCTTGATAAAACTAAAGGATGCTTTCTTTACTTAAGAGGACTAGGGTAATTCATGCAGCCTCTCTGCTTGCACCCATCACTGTTCTTTTCACTCCAGTTTGGGCGAAGGCAGAGCTGGGGTGGTTCTTTCCGTGTATTATGGCTGCACACTTGCTGGCATTTAGCCTTCCCTTAGTTGTAGGCTTGTTTTATCTTGTATTCTCGATCCTTTATGTAGTTTTACTTTGCTGAAAGAGGTTTTGTAATGAAACTTTACCTTTTATCGTTCTTTCCGAGTGCACCATATTAATGACCTGGTAGGTTATAGTTAGCCCCATTAGTTCTTGCAAACCATATCTCAATAAGAGTTAAATAAAATAAGTGTTTAGTGAGTCAATCGACTTCAATAAATGTTTGCAGAGCTAATGTGAAAGTGATCTAGCTAGTAAATTTTAATAAAAAGGATATATGCCATATTATATGACCAATTGGTCATATCATTTTGTTCTAGTCGATAACAAAGTCGACATCAGTGTGCCTTTTGTTGACCATGAGTTTGGGCACCGGGGTGCTTAAGTGCATTCACCATCGTAAGTCGCATACTTGTATCTTAGCTTGTGCAAGAGTTTGGTGCTTAAGCACTTATTGAATGCAAGATCTTATCTAGCTACATGGAAACACCTCGGTCCATGTAAGAGTTTGGTACCAATGGCACTTCTTGGACATAGCTCACGTAAGAGTTTAGTACATGGCTTGCACTTCTTGAATGCGAGATTTAAGTTATCCACGTAATAGTTTGGTGCTTAAGGCACTTCTTAGACACGACTCGCATAAGGGCTTGGTGCATGGCTAGCACTCATTGGATGCAAGGTTTAAGTTGTCCATGCAAGAGTTTGGTACTTGAGGCACTTCTTGGACGTGACTCGCGTAAGGGTTTGGTGCAATGCTAGTACTCATTGGATGCAAGGTTTAAGTTATCCATGCAAGAGTTTGGTACTTGAGGCACTTCTTGGATGTGACTCACGCAAGGGTTTGGTGTATGGCTAGCACTCCTTAGATGTGAGGTTTAAGTTATCCATGCAAAATTTTGGTACTTGAGGCACTTCTTGGACACGGCTCGTGCAAGGGTTTGGTGGTTAGCACTCCTTGGATGCAAGATTTGAGTTATCCAAGTAAGAGTTTGGTGCTTGGGGCACTTCTTGGACGTGGCTCACATAAGGGTTTGCTGCATAGCTAGCACTCCTTGGACATAAGGTTTAAGTTGTCCACATAAGAGTTTGGTGCTTGAGGCACTTCTAGGACACGACTCGTGCAAGGGTTTGGTGCATGGTTAACACTCCTTGGATGTAAGGTTTAAGTTCTCCTCATACAAAAGTTTGGTGCTTGAGGCATTTCTTGGATACGGGGTCTTGGGTCGGGGGTTATGGCCCGTTGCTCATAAGTTGCAGCTTCATGAGTCACTTGGCACGCTTCCACTTACTTTGCAGGTGACTTTTTTTTTTCCATAGCTAAACTATCATGATTACACTCATCTTAGGTGCACGTGCACGTCGTTGTTGTCAGTCAGCTACTAGCATTTGTTGAACCATTAGATTGTGGGTAGTTGATGGGTACCCAGATCCAACAGTGATACTACGTGCTTTATAAGCTGAAAGGGCTTCTTTGTTCCCACTCATTTGCCATTTGAAACTTAAAGTTCCAAAGCTCATTCTGCATGTTTCCTCTATTAATTGTTGTAAATGTGTTCTGTCCTCCAGTGCCACTGGCGTCGTCTCAGTTCCCGCTCACCGGAAAAGCATTCTCATGTGCAGTTTAGAACCTTCTGTTTCACTTAGCAATGGTTAGTCTTCCCTCACTTTGCCATTTCTGGATTTCTTTGTTCTTGTAATTCATTAAGCTTGTTTGTCTGCCAATGCTTGAGAAATGAGGATGCTAAATGAGGTTGATTATTTACGAATTTCTTTTCTATCTGGTTTGGTTCATTCGGTTGGTTTCACTAGCAGACTCTAGGTTTTTCGATTACCATTTTGGGTCTAGTGTTTACTATTCAGATTCTGTGATCCGATCATTTGGGATTTGGTCCGCTTAGAGTTTAAGTTGTGAATGAGTGGTTCGAGGTGTTCATGGTCTTCATAGTGACCTGATCAGTCCCCTTTTTTTTTTTTTTTGTAGATGGGCACAGGTCATGGACACTACCATCATCAAATTGGAGATGATGAACCTGGTTCATCGAGTCGGGGTGCTGGGTTGGTGTGACATAGCCACGAAGCAACTTCGAGGAGTGGTGAGGTCGCTAGGGACTTTGCCGCTTGTCCAGATCCTTTTGAGGGGTCATAAGCCTATTACAGATCCACGACCTTCATATCACCATGTGTTTAGCAGGCATGTTTCATCAATCCGCTACCATGACCTTCAGGCCACAATCTAATCATATTGAATCCCTAAGGGATGTAATTTCATGATACCCTATCCGGATGACTATGCGGCTTACCCACCTATAGGGTTCATTGCTATTAGTTTCCTGCACCTCGTTGTGGGGCTTAGGTTTCCAGTGCACCTTTTCATTGTCAATTTTTTGAATAAAGTGAGACTCAGTCTGACCCAGCTCACCCCAAATTCTTACACCCAGCTTATCTCTTTAGCGCTAATCTATTTAGGCAACGGTCTCCCTCTGCTATTGACTAAGGTTTTGTGCTACTTGTTTAGCCTCAGGTGCATGAGCACATCAGACGGGCTTTATTACCTCACAGCTCGGCCAATAGTGCATAAGAAGATCTTGCCACGAGGAGACACTAGGGGGAAATCTAATGTAGGACACTACATGACCCATTGGTTTTACATCTTGTGTCCATCCCTATACGATCTCAAAAGCTTTAGAATTATCGTTACTCTTGGTAAGCAAGCTTAGAGTCACAAGCTTAATAATTTATCATCATCGGCTTCTGATTTTAACTTGTTTTATCTTGCAAACGGGTCTGGCAGGAAACCAACTCTGACAACCAAAGAGCTAGAGGTTTTGGATCGATTCACTACTTCAAACGACTTCGAGAATGACTCTTGTTTTGACGAGGACCTCCTCTATTTTCATAAGCTTACTTTAGCTAAAGGCATTGAGTTTACCAAAGAGATAGACATCCATCTAGTGGTCCTAACTGCTCCAGCTAATTTTATAGATTACGATAGGATAATGGAGCTCATCCTTAGGTGGCCACCATCTGATGACGAGAAAGTCTCTCTGACCTTAAAGTGATTGCAGCCCCCACTGCTGAAGGCCACCTTTGGCTTTAGAAACAACACCCTTGCAAGGATCTACTCCTACCCCTCAGCCCAAGGTAGGGGCTGCAGTTGAAGTCGTCACCCTTCCTGAACTTTTTGCCAAAAGGCAAAGGGTAGAGAAAGGGAAAAAGAAGGATGCTTCTCGTAAGTGAGCTACGTCGAGAGCCAAGGTTTTGAAACCTCCCGCTGAGCCTATCTCTAAGACAAGGGAGTACATCAAGGCTTTCATCGATAGCATCAACACAATTTTAGGGCCCTGTGGCAGGATCTAAGTGTTAGAGGCTGAGGAGTTCACCCTTGGAAGGTTAGTGGGCTATGCAGCCCGTTATAACTTAGTGGCAAGTAAAGTCTTTTCACTTCAATTCTCTATGCTTATTCCATAATCTAACTTAGCTTTGGTCTTCCAAGGTTTGCTGACAACAATGAAAATAGATGAAGCATTTCAGGCTCATGACGAGGAAAAGGAGGGTCTTGAGAGGAAGCTGGCTGCTACCTCTATCGAGCTATTGGACTTGAAAGAGAAGGTCAAGAATGTTGAGGCTACCTTATCTTAGGCAGAGGCAGATTGCGAGGCTGCCGTAGTGAATCTTGGCCTAACTACCAACAACCTGGCCAAGGTGAAGATTGACTTGGAATTACTTACTCACCAAGCTAGGCGCGCAGCGAAATTAGCTGAGATTGCAGAACAGTAAGTTAGATCTGCAGAGTAGTGGGCCAAAACAGCGGAGCAACATGCTGAGGTTACTAAAAAGGAGTTGGAAACAACCAAGCGGGAGGTTGTTCTGGCAAATGAGGAGGTTATTAAGGTCAGAGCAGAGATCGCTTCATTGGTAAAGAGGGTGAAAACCAAGACTTGTGCTGCCTTCTTCTATACACTGTGGGAGCAACACTCAGAGTTGGATTTCTCTTTCTTCAACCTGCAAGCCATTGAAGTTGTTAAACGTTATAAGAGGAGGGCAACTCAGGCTAATTCTTTTAGGAAGAAGGTGAGCTCTGGCATTGAAGCTTCTTCTACTGGAGGCACAGCTCAAAGAGAGGGCAATTCTCAGGTCGCAGAAGCTACCGGTGTCTTTGTGGTGGATGTTCTAGATGTTCCTCCCCTTGGTTCCCAACTTTAAGAGGGTCCAGCTCCTGATGCTCCTTAGGCTAAGAGCCCTGTAATTTTGTTTTTCCTTTTTGGATTTTGAAATGTAACCTTTAAACTCCACATGAATTTATCCCGTTAAGGATTTAATGGACTTCTTTCTCTTCAGTTTAGATAGATGAGTATGCGAGATGATGTATTTTGGTGCAATAATGGAAAGTCTAATAGACCGCTTTAATGAATACATAACATATTAGTTCTCATGCAGAACTTTATTGAAGCTTTTATTCTACACATATAAAAATTTAAAGAATTACATTAATACTTGCATTCACTAATTTTTACAAACAATGGGGGGCTTTATTGGTAATATCGGTGAAGATGTTTAGCATTCCAAGCTCAGGGAAATTCTATCCCTTGCATATCCAACAAATGATAGGCCCTATTGCTAATTAATTTTTTAGTAAGGTATGGACCTTCCTAGTTCGGTCCCAAGGTCCCTTCGCTAGCTTTACATGCTCCTGGGAGGACAAGATGCAAAACAAGATTGCCAGGCTTATAACTTCAAGCTCATACTTTTCGATTGTACTACCTTGCTATGCACTATTGGTAGGTCATGATTATGAGGCAGGCTTTCTCCTGCATTTCTTCTGCAAGATCCAGATTCATGGTGAGCAGTTGATCATTATCTTCTAGATTGAAAGTGGCTTTTCGCCAAGACACTACTTCAAGTTCTACGGGAATCATTGCTTCACACCCGTATACCATCGAGAAGGGGGTTTCTCTTATGGCATTACATACTATGGTTCTATAAGCCCACAATACCTTTGGTAGTTCATCCACCCATGCCCCTTTTTTGGCCTCCAACTTAGCCTTCAAGATTCGTTTGATAATCTTGTTAACAGCTTCGACTTGCCCATTGGCCTACGGATGATCCACGGTTGAGAAGCTTTTTGTGATCTTTAGGTTGTTGCAGAATTGGATAAACTATTCACTAGCGAATTGGGTCCCATTATTGGTCACGATCTGTTGGGAGACTCCAAATATGCAAATAATGTTGTTCCACATGAATCTTTCAATCTTTGCAGAGGAGATCTTAGAAAGCTCTTTTGCCTCTGCCCACTTGGTGAAGTAATCCATAACCACTATTATGTGCTTGGAATTGCCACGGGCTATAGGTAGAGGTCCAATTAAGTCCATGCCCCAGATCATGAAGGGCTATGGACTAACCATTTGTTGTAGGTAGGCTAGCAGAGCTCACAGGATCTTCGCAAACCTTTGACACTTATCACATTTTCTGATGAGGTCGATAGTGTCCTACTTTATTGTGGGCTACTAGAACCCCTATGAGAGAGCTTTTTGAGCTAGTGATAGCTCCCCGGCATGGTTTCCACAATATCCCGTGTGGATTTCCTCTAGGATGGTGTCACAGTCGCTACTGTCGATGCATCTTAAAAGCAGAGTTGAGAACCCTCTTTTATACAACATGTCATCGTAGATGCAGTACTTGATTGTCCAAGATCATAGTCATCATGCCTCGAGCTTATCTTTTAGAAGTTTCTCATCTTGTAAATAATCCAAGATCAGGTTCATCTGGGATCCTGGTGCCTTGGCAATTGTCATTATAACATCATTATACTCAACGCTCGGGGATGAAAGGTTTTCAAATAGGAGTGCCCTCAAGAAGTTAACATCTTTTGTTGTAGCCAGACAAGTTAAAGTGTCAGCATGTGCATTTTGGGCTCGTGGTACCTAGTTGACTTCATATTGCTAGAAAGAATTTAACGATTCTTAAACTTTTTAGACATATTTGGTCATTCTTGACCCCCGGGTTTGGTATTCACCCTCACGCGGTAGACTACGAGCTGTGAATCATTGAAAATCCTTAGTCTTTCAGCTCGTACCTCCTTGGCTAGTCATAGCTCGGCTAGTAGTGCTTCGTACTCAGCCTCATTTTGGTAGCTTGGAAATCAAACCTCAAAGTCTTAAGGATCTTATGTCCCTCTAGGCTGATGAGGAGTACTCCTGCTTTAGCATTTTGATTGCTTGACGACCCGTCCACATATAGCTCCTACCATGGGGCTTTTGAAGTTTCTACCTCTTCTTGCATAGGCCCCGTGAATTCTACAATAAAGTCGGCCAGAGCCTGTCCTTTGATCACTAGTCTAGGTTTATACTAAATGTCGAACTGGGCAAGTTCAATCACTTATTTGAGCAACCAACTTGAAGCGTCTATCTTTTGTAAGACTTGTCTAAGCAAAAACTAGGTGAGAACCTTTATGCTGTGGGCTTGGTAGTAGGGTCATAGTTTCCTTGACATGATGACTAGGTAGTAGGTGAGCTTTTCTATTAGTGAGTACTTCATCTCAGTGTCCAGCGGTTGCTTGCTCACATGATAAATAGGGAGCTAAGCTCCTCCCTCTTCTCGCATCAAGGCTGCGCTAAGGGCGTGTTGGGACATGCCCAAGTATATGATCAGCTTCTCGCCCTCTTTAGGTTTGGATAAGAATGGAGATCATTTGAGATGCCGTTTGAGTTCTTAGAAGGCGACCTTGCATTCTTGTGTCCATTCAAATTTCTTCACCTTTTTCATGGTATCGAAGAAGGGGATGCACTTATTTGTTGCCTTCGAAATAAATTTACTGAGCATTGTGACTTGGCCATTCAAGCTCTATACGTTTTTCACCCTAGCGGGTGATCGCATGTCAAGGAGAGCTTTAATTTTTTCTGGATTTGCCTCCATGCCCCTGCTGTTCACTATGAAGCCAAGGAACTTTCCCGAGGCTACTCCAAATGCACACTTGAGTGGGTTTAACTTCATTTGATACCTCCTTAGAATCTGGAACATTTCATCTAGATCACGGACATGGTTCGCTAGCTGTTCGGACTTCACCAACATGTCATCTATATACACCTCCATTGTTTTGCCAATTTGGTCTCTAAACATTATGTTTACCAATCACTGATAAGTCACTCCCGCATTTTTTAGCCCGAAGGGCATTACCTTGTAGTAATATAACCCTCGATTAGTGATAAATGAGGTGTGCTCTTCATCTTGTGTGGCCATCAAGATCTGGTTATATCCTGAGTAGGCATCCATGAAACTGAAGAGTTCATGTCCCATTGTCACGTCTACAAGCTACTTGATCCTCGACAAAGGGAAGTTGTCTTTTAGGCAGGCTTTGTTCAGGTCGATGAAGTCTATGCACATCCTTCATTTCTTGTTTTTCTTTTTCATGATGTTGTGGGTGACAATCGGCCTTGCTCGAACAAATCGAAAGCTCAAAAGAACTAACGATGTCGAGCTTGCTGAAGACAAGTGCACAAAGTCCCAGCTTATAAGTTTGATAAATTGCCCGAGCTCGCCAAGTCTCAGCTTGAATAAAGAACAAGCTCGCCTCCTAACCTTGAGCTCATCCTCTTTGCTCGAAGAATAGCAGTAACTTCCTACCAGGGATCTCAGCTCATGAAGCCCAAGTATTTCCCAAGGGCTTCACGAAAGGAAGCCTCAGGCAGGCTTGCGTTAAGTCTGTATACCAGCTAACCGAAAGGACCCACCCTGTAAAAAGTAGCCTGCATTACAAGAGTTTTTCTATCTTTTACATTTATTTCTTGATGTATCAGAACTGTGGCTTGTAATCATTATGTATAACCTTTCTCCTTCTATAAATAGGAATTCATTATTAGAAAAGGGGGAGAGGAGGGAATAGCTATAGCAAAACCTTGTAAAACTCTATCCAAATCAATCAAAGTTCCGCCATGGACGTAGGGTTTGGTACCGTCCAGATTTAGCTGAACCATGTTAAAAATATTGTGTTCTGCCATTCTTCCTCTTCATAATTTTCATCATCTTTCTCACTTCACATTTCATAAACTAGAAAGTAGTTTGGGGGTTCAAGAACCATTCACTTGTTGGCTGGAGTCTGGACCAGAACTAGATTCCACTATCAATATTTTTGGCGCTAGAAGGAGGGCCTATCTATTTTCTGTATCTATCTTCTGGACTACTCACCTTTGCAGTAGCAATGGTAAGAGCAAGAATCACTCAGAGTTCAACCACTCCAGTCATTCAACTAGTGAACATTGCTATTGTTAAGGCTCATCATCATTCTGCCACTGCCCTTAGAACCGGAGAGGCACAAATGCTTGGCTAACCCCAACCAGTACTCAAAAATATGGTAAGAGAGTTAGCTGAAACTGTCAGAGCGTTGGCACAAGTGCAAGCCCAAGATGCACAAAGACAAGAAGAAATCATGATGCAGCTCCAACAGTTGTGTGAAGAAACTTGAAAAGAGCTTCATGAGAATCATTGAGATCAACGATCTAGGGGCTCGCAGTAAGCTGAGAGTTTTGGCCCCTAACCTGAAGTTTAGGATCCAATAATGAAGCAAATTCTTCAAAAGCTGAAACGGCTAGAAGAGCACCCTCAGTCTCGAGATAACTAACCTTGCCGTGAGGAGAGCTCACCATTTGAATGCATTCAGGGTCCAAATGGATCTTCAAACAAGTGACCCCCTGGTCAAATACCATGTCTTCCCTGCCACATTGGGAAGTACCCCCCGAGCATGGTTTAGAAGCCTCCCAGCTCGTAGTGTTAGCAGCTGAGAGGAATGTCAAAAGAAATTTGTTGATTAGTAATGGGCATTGAAGAAGCAGCTCACCCTTCCCTATCACCTCACCATGATCTCTTTGCGAAGAAATGAATTGCTAAAGGATTACATAGCCAGATTTAGGCAAGAAGCTAACTCGATAGAAAACCCTTCTGAGGAGAATATCTTAATAGCGATCTCTGCACGACATCATAAGGATGAAAAACTATATAAGAATGTATACAAGTCCCTGATATGAGACCTCACTGAATTTTACAAGAGAGCTTTCAAACAAATAAGATGGGAAGAAACCTTCGGTGCTGAAAAGCCCAAGCATAAAGGTGAAACAGCCGGGGGTCCCTAGAGTAAGAAGAAGAGCGAAGAAAATCTTGATAGCAGTTCTAGTGGTTAGCTTGCAAAGAGGAGAAGAGCCGAGCGGCCTCATCCTCAAGGTTGCTATGAAAGCTACACCATCCCATCCAACACGTAAGATAAGATTTTTGCCACAGAGAAGGGCAAAGAGGACGTCGAGAGGCCCAGACCCATAAGAGCTCCTGTCAAATCAAGATACTCAAGTAGATTCTGCGCTTACCACAATGAGGTCAGACATACTGATAACACAATATTTGACACATTTATTTGTCCTCATTCTTAGTATTTTAATAGTTTAAATGAATTAATTCCAACTGAGTTAAGATATATTTGGGATTTGGTGTCAATTGGCAACATTTTTTAATTTTCTGCATTTTCGCCCATAATTGAGCAGTTTCTATAATTCTTGCATAACTTGAGCTATACTTGTCCAATTGATGTGATTTTTATCTTTTAGGAAATCTAAGAGATATCTCTACAACTTTGATGAAGACTATAATAGCTGAATCCATCATTTGACTATCTGAATTTGGAGATGGAATTACTATAGAATACTATCTCTTGGGCAGCCGACCTTCATGCACTCAGAAGACAATATCTCGAGATAGAAAGGTCTAATTGAGGTGAAACTAAGCCCAAATGGAAGCCAAGACATAATTCCACAACTTTCATGAAGGATTCCTAAGCTAAAATTGACAATATGGGTGTTAAATATTAGTTGCAACCCGGAGGTAGAATGCTGTAAAACTGGGCTGATGCAGAACTAGTTTTTAAAGCCCGAAATTGACTTGGATCCAAAGCCCATTGCACCACCCTTTGTCCAGCCCGA
>JANHAO010021821.1:0-12392 GCA_026873985.1 Saraca asoca
TTTGAACAAATAGTGCTATTTAGAGCATTTAACACAATATCTTGAGAAATCGACTGTAGAATTACTAGAAAATAAATCTGATGATCTAGGATTACTTACCAGGTCCAACTACCCCAGGAGGCAACTCACCACCGACCGGAGTGCCGTCGACGACCCGAAATCACCAGCTGGCTGAATTGTTTGCTACAACGGAGGGAAGCTCACTGAAAAAGAAAGGGACCACAACCAACCACCGTTGAAGAGCTCACCAGGCAGCAACGCCGAGAACCGCCATGTCCGGCCGAATCACTACTTCACCGCCACTGGAAACTTCTTCAGCCAGAGGGAAAGAGGCAACAGACACCAGCTAAATAAGTGTCCCTTAGCTGGAGACTTCCATCCAACGCCGACACGAAGCAACAATCGATGTTTCATCGATGCCATGATGGGCCGAGAGAGAGAGAGAGAGCGTTCGAGAGTGAAGGGAAAGAGGAAGAAAGAAGAAGAAGGAAGAAGAGAAGAAGGAGAAGCCATGGGAGAAGGTTCAGGAATTTTGGAGAAAATGCTGGGCTGGAGTTCTTTTTTTTTTAATTTAATTTATTTTTTTTGCAAATTTTACATTTTGGCCCAAAATTTTGGCATAATTTGAAAATTGCCCTACCCGAATTCAAGGCTTTTCACTTAAGTCCCTATCGAAACTTTCATTTAAGTCCTTTTCAAATTTTAAATTTTATTTTTAATTTTCCTTTTTATTTTCTTATTTTTTCAGGTATTACACCAGACCACGGTAAGGTCAATCAGGGTGCTAGCCAGACCGCTAACGAGCTCTGTTACTTGTCTAGGAAGTCGACCAAGGCTTTGACGATCACCGTCTAGAGCATCCTTTCAGCCGTTAGCCTCCAAGACACCGACAGTGATTTGCCCAGCCTTTATTGCCTGTCATCCGGCATTTAATATCTATACAAATGTTCATAACTAATTACAAATTATCTATTGTAAAATGGCCTAAACAAAATAAGGGCAGCGAAGTCCTATAAAAGCAGGACATGAGAGAAACCGAGGGGAATGAAAAGAGATATTCTTGTAAAAACATAATCAAAGAAGTAATACAACTTACCGTGGACGTAGGAGTCAAACTGACTTTAACCGAACCACGATAAAAATTTTCTTGTTCTTCTCTCTTTGCATGTTACCTTCATCGGAACCTCTATATTCCGACCAACTAAGCAGCAGCTTGGTTTCTAGAATCCTTAGTTGACAGATTACCAAAATCTATTGTCAACAACTATAAGATTCGAACCTAATAACTTTGCCTCCCTAGGTTCAAACTAACTTTCTGGAGATTTATATCTCTTTCCATATAATGCTTTAAAGGGTGTTGTTTGAATATTCAATTGGTAACTAATGTTATAAGCAAATTCAATTAGAGGCAAATACTTTTCCTAGTTTCCTTCAAATTCTATTATGCATGCTCGAAGCATATTCTCTAGAATCTGGATTGTTAACTCCAATTGACCATCAGTTTATGGATGGAAAGTAGTGCTAAATCATAGTTAAATACCTAATGCTTGTTAAAATGACTGTAAAAAGTGACAAGTAAACTAAGTACCATGATTCAAGATGACTATTAACAACACACCATTTAAAGAAATCATTCGATTAAGGTATAATTGTGCATATTATCTTAACAATTAGGAAATAAGTTAATTTAGTCAAACAATGAATAATAACCTAAATCAAAACATTACCTTTAGCAATCTTGGCAATCTAATTAGGAAATTTATTATAATACTTTCCCATTTTCACTCTGATATCTTAATGGATTGATGCAATCCTACTAGTTCTTGATATTCAACTTTCACTTTTTGACACATAAGACATTTTGTTATGTATTCTAGCACATTATGTTTCACGTCTTCTCTCTAGAACACATTTTTCAAATTATGATACATTTTAGTCACACTAGGGTGCATCATATATGATGAATTATGGGCTTGATACATTAAATCTTCTTAGACACTTGAAAAAAATCCACAATCGTCCTTTTTTCTTGAAAACTCCTGCCTTATTAATTGCAATATTTGATTTCAATTCCCTTTTCCCTTTTTGCTTATGAATATGGTATTATGGATCTTGTTTTTTATTATTCTTAATATGATCAACTATTATTGATTATATTGTCATATAGGTGAGAATTACTGTTTGATTTGATACATCCAATTGCACTTCAATCTTTTCAAGGTTTAGGTAAAAATATAACAATTTTTCTTCTTTAGAAAGAAAATGAGCTACACTTGCTGACTTACGACTTACTGCATTAGCAACTACATTCACATTGCTCGGATGATATCTATTAAATAATCATAATCTTTAACTAGCTCTATCCACCTTCTTTATCTAAGATTAAGATCTTTTTATTCAAAGAGATGCTTCAAACTTTTATAATTTGTATATATCTCACACATTTCTTTATATAAGTAATGTCTCCATATTTTCAATGCAAAAACTACTGCTATTTTCAGATCATGAGTAGGATAGTTTTGTTCATGCTTCTTTAATTGTTGTGACACATATATAATTACCTTTCTATTTTGCATTAATACACACCAAAACTAATGTGTGAAGTATTGCAATACATCGTAGCCACTTAATCTAGATGGTAATGCCAACATTAGAGCTATTGTCTATTGGTCCCAAATTACAAATGGTTTTTCCATTTAGATCAGATGATTTTTAGTTTGGATTTTACTAAAACTTAGTGGAAGACTTTGAATTCTTTTTTCAAATTCTCTTTAGATTTAGTTTGAATTCTAGTTTGTTTTAATAATAGTGGAAACCTTTAAGGAAAATAATCAGAGTATGCTTATTGAATAACAAAGATTGAATTAGAGTCACTAATTAAGTAACATTGTAGAATGCAAAAATTGAATATCAGTTAAATGAAAATAGTAGAGATAGAATATATGTATGCAGCGAAAAGATAATATGTAGTAAAGATAAAAAATAATAAAGAATGCAAAGATTTTTAAAGTAATTCAACTTCAATTAAAATCGTAATTAAAGTCTACATCTTCTGGACAATCATCAACCAGATAGTTATTTTCATTAACAATCATACGAATTAATCGAGCTCTTTTACACCAGTTTACATTATAAGATTTAATTAGACTCTTATCAACCTATTACACAATATTTAATTGACTTTTACCAACTTATGATACAAAAATTCTCTAATTTTCTACAATTGTGATCAACTTCACAATTTAGAAGATTTTATCAAGAATTCTCTACACCTCCTACAAACTATGTTCAACCTCACTATTTTAGAATGATATAAAAAAAATTGACCTCTTTCTTTATATATCAAATTCTTAATCAACCTTAGAAGTCTAAAAACAAAAACTAGAATAGAGATAGAAATACAATACTATAATTGAGATGTAAATCTCAAACTTCTAGTGTGTGTTCTTCACTAATTTGCTCAAAGAATGATTGAACAGATGAAATCTAATGAGGTAGCAATAGACTAGTTTTGAGCTCTGAGCTTTCTCTATTTTTTGCACAAAATGATGTATTTGAAATGAGACTTGGAGTATTTATAGTGTATTATAACTGACATTTGAAAAATAACCAACTTTCAATTTATGAATCGATTCATAATGGTTATCAACTTATGAATCAATATGCAAATCAATTTGTTTATGAAGATTATCAAGAACTTTGTGACCTGATTGATGCATAAATTGATTTACATCATAGTGTAAGAAGTCATGAATCGGTTATATAATTGATTAAAAAATATTCCAAACCTTCAATAAAATAAATTTTCAAAAAAAATTGTTCATGAATCAATTTTATAATTTTGGTACAAGAAAATCAAGACTAGTTTTTAGGATTTATTCTCTATTTTCTATTTTTAAGATCTCTTGTAAATAAACTTAATTGATCTTTGATCCAAACATTTTTAAACTAAACAATGAGGTAGAAAAACCAT
The DNA here is from genome assembly GCA_026873985.1 of Saraca asoca. Classification (NCBI taxonomy): domain Eukaryota; kingdom Viridiplantae; phylum Streptophyta; class Magnoliopsida; order Fabales; family Fabaceae; genus Saraca; species Saraca asoca. The sequence continues at coordinate 3,974 of JANHAO010021821.1, forward strand.
TTGAAGAAAAACAAGATTTTATAAAATAGTTTTTTATATCATAAATTGATGCATACATTGATACATTGAAGAACTTGTGAAAAGTTCATATACAAATCGAAGTCACATTGATGCATAAAGTATAATTGGATTTACCAAAAGTTAGGAAAAATAGATATTTCGATGTAGTAATCAATGCAAAGGCTATATATAACATACTACACATCAATTACCACATCGATGAGTTAGTAAATAACAGATTGTAATCGATGCTACTTCGATACAATAATTAAAAATTAGTTATTTTGTTACAGATGGTTACAATAGTTATTCAAGCCTATCTACTTTTCATATTTAAATGATTTCATAAAGCTTTTCTTAATAGAATCTCATTGCGAAAACATATGATTAAGAGCTATTCATGATTTTCTTTCTACCTTATCTAAAATTCAAGATCTTTACAAGTTTTTGGATCAAGATCACTTTAGTTTATCTTTAGCTAGATCGATATCTTCATCTTAAGTACTAGTATTGTATTATCTTTCCTTTCTATTATTGTCCTTTTGTTTTTGAGATTTCTAGAGATTTAGAAATCTTATATAGGTTAATAAGAACCTATTAATCTCATGTTTTTCTGTAAGTTTAGTTCTTTTAAGTTAATAAGAAGCCTATTAATTTCTTATGTATTTGTTATAAAGACTAGCATTTTAAGAGCCTATTAATTCTAATAGTTTTGTTTTAATTTAAGAGGTATTTCGGCTAAGAAAAATCAAGTAGAGTAGACTTGAATTGTAGTTTTAATTCAAGTTGAACCACTTTAAAAATCTATCTTAATTTTTCTTTTCTATATCTTTGTTGCTTCTGTCATTAATTTTCAACATTTGCTAATTTCATATTACTAGTCATTAATCCTTTGTATATCTTATCCAAAGAAAAGATTTAATTAAAATAAAGGCATATACATATTCTTCAATGAGAAAAGGGCAAGATCCACTTAATTTTACTTAGTTAGCTTCTGCAATATAAATTTTACTCACCGCCAAGACACCGAACATATATAATATCTAAAATAAAAATATATTCTAACAAAAAACTATACATAATTCTTAAAGTAATTTCAACAACACTATTAACTACGCTATCAAATTACTTAATCTTACATAATCTAATTTAAAATGTACATAATTTTTTAATATAATTCACTAGTTATAATTAGTCAATATTAATTCAAACATGCAAGAATACAATTAATAATTAAAAATTAACTCCAACAATATGAAAAATTAAGAATAATTAATCAACTAATAATTAAAAATATGTACAAACCTTAATGTCCAAGCAAGATAAGTGACAAAAAAATTGATACACAAATTGAAGTCCAAAGCTATAAAAAGTAAAATAAGATAAATCAATTAATTCATAAAATATGTAATAATAAAATAAAAATAACTAGTAAAAATATAAAATAAAGTAGTTAGAATAATTTAATCATTTTGTATATGTGAAAAATACCTTAAAAACATAGGAATCAATATTTAAAAAATTCAAAGAAAATTAATGACAATAAATAATAATAAATGTTAATTAATAACAATAGATGATGATTTAAAATAATAATGATAATAACATATTAAAAAAAGTTTAATAAAATATTTATTTATATGATTAAAATGTTCTTATATTATGATAATAAAGGGGTACATTCACCTTTTTGTGAAAGTATTTGAAAGAAATATTAAAATAAAATTATTTTTGAAAATACGTAATTCTTTCAAATAATTTTTTTAATTTTGAATTAAATATAAAAATATTGATACCCTTAGAACATTTCAGGCATGCAAAAAAAAAAAAAAAATTCCACAAACCACAAGCATCTCGCTTTACTGGAAATAAAGTAGACAAACTATTTATCTAATAAAAAAGTTAAAATTAAAAAAATCCAGAACCAAAGTTTGCCTATAACCGTCATCGACTCGTGAACAAATTAAGGGCTCTTTCACCCACCTCGTGGTGGGGAAGCAGACATCCCTATTTTTTTTTTGGCTAGTAACGTCATTGTACCTTTTAAGTTGACATAATAATTTTGATCAAATTAATTTTAGAACAAAAGTGAGAGTGATAATTTATTACTTATCAACTTAAATAATTAAATAGGTTACATTTATGTATTATAAAATATTACATAAATATACATAATTCATAACATCAAGGTAATTATTAAATATATAGCTAAACTATAACAAAAAAAAAATGTAATTGAATATATTCTAAGAACGAAAACTAAATTGAATAATAATAGAGTTGTTTTCAATTTTTTTAACAACTATATGAGAAAGATAAATCTTGTGATATAGATACATAAAATTAAATGGATGTTTTTGAATAATATTAATCAGACATTAATTCAAATAAGTTAAGAAATAAAATTTATTAAATGAATTTTGAATTAAATTTCTATGTTGGATGAGTAAAATACACTATATCTCATTAAACTATGCTTTAATTTAAACTTTCTCTCTCAATTTTAAAATCTGAAACTTAACCCTGTTAAGTTTCAAATTAAGTGAAATTGTCAATCCAAATGTTTGTTATGTCAAAACTCATGATAATTTGATCATAGCGTGCAAACTAACACTTGCCTTTTACTATAAAAAGATGTGCAATTTTTGACAAAAAAATTCATAAAAAAACAAAGGATTTTTTATGGAAAGTGATTGTAAGTAAAATTATGGTTAGAAAATTTTTTTCGCTAGAAATATCCATCGAAAATTTATTTTTGATAAATTTTAAGATGATTTTTTCATATAAGTTTTTTCTTTTTTCTTATCTATAAGAAAGCCTTCGTCAATTGATCGGTAAATTTATCGAAAATTTTATCAAAACAATGTAAGAAATCCGTTGGAAAGGTTATGAAAAATCGTAAAAAATTCATCAAAAAAAGAATAATTTTTTAAAATTTTAATTGATATAATTTTTTGATTTTTTTTTAAATTTTTATTAAAATAATTTTGATTAGTATCAAAAAATTAATTTTAATAATTTTTAATTTTAGTTTCTAAAAATTAATATTTAATTATTATAAAAAATTAAAATACAAAATATACAAATAGGTATAAATATATAAAATTAATAAAATAATTCATAAATTATACTATTCAAATCAATACATGAAACATATTATTTAAATAAAAACATAAAAATATAACTTTAATCTAAAATTGTTAGAGAAGAATTGATCATTACTTTTCAGATCTCTAATAGTGTCTTGCTAGTGTGGTTGTCCAAGACCCTCAGTTGGTGATGGTTAAATTGATGGCTAGGATGGTTGTGGTGGCAACAGATATATATAGGTAGGAGGCGGTTAGTAGTAGGTAAGGGTTAGTGGTAGTATGAATGAGAATGAAATAAAAGAGAAGGTGAGGGAGTCTAACTCTATTGCTATTGCTGCTAAGTTAGTTGTATAAGGTGTTCCATTAAAGTGAAAATTTCTTGCATTTGTTGTTGCATCTCAATTATAGTGAACATGAGCTAATCAAGCATAGCATGTGATAAGCTTTGGATGTGAGACGTAGTGACCGGCGTAGTTGTCCTTACTATGACCTTAGACTTTAACCCGTAAGCCTATCCATTCTTGGTTCTATCGATAGTGTCCAATTATAAATTATGATCAGATAGCCTTCACCTCCATGTGCTTAAGTCTATGCCAAGTCATTCTTTATTTTGTTGAAATTCTCTTACAAATTAAAATAACAAATTATTATATTTAATACTATCAAATATACAACACATTAATAATAAAAATACAAGTTAAGAAAAGGTATTTACATAGGAATGTACAGCATAAGACAAGACCCATTAGCTATCCTTCTAGATATAGATATGGTGGAACAAGTTGGCCACAAGTGGCTTAAGCTTAGTCTCACATATCTACAAAAGATAAAAATTTTCATAAACATAAATAACATTAAGTTAAAATGGCATATATTTAAGTTAAAATAATATTACTATGCATAGCTGATACTTTGATACAGGGACAGATTTGCCCGTGTGTAGGGAGAAACCTTATCCAGTTACATCTGAGGCTCTATTCTACTTATTTTACTTAGCCTCGACTTGAATTTAGAGTCCTGTCAATATTTGAGAAGACCTTTTCACTCCTTGTCCTTGATCCAACTGAGTTGAGTGATCATTTTCTTTCACACATTATCCATCATATCTTTCATTTTATAGGAATCCTTATGATTGAAATTTTTCTATATGCCCTTCTCATAAGAAGGATTCTACTTCTAATACTTATGCAATTAAAAAGCAAGTAAAACACCAAATAGTTAGCGAATAATTTAAAAAAAATTAAATTATAAACAAAGTATCAAAACTTTACCTTAAACTTTGTATATAACATCTTATAGGTATGCTCTAAAATATTCGTCCATGTAGGCCATACTACTTCGTATTTGCTCATAATGATGTAGTCTATGATGCCTACCGACTTGTGGATTGAGAAAATTTTGATTAACCAATAAAAATAAATTACATTAAGAAATTAAAAAATAAATTGAAAATGTCAAAAATAAAATTCATAACTAACCAATAAAAATAAACATAATTAATAAATTAAAAAATATATTCAAAATATAAAAAATAAAGTTCATAATTAAGAATATATACTTTATTTTATATGGTGTAATGGTCTCTTGAGGACCAAGTATGGATACCCCCGAGAGTGAAAGCTATCTAGAGACAAATGCTACTCCTAAAGATGGAGATGCAATCTGTGAATGTGTCCTATCTTTAGGGATAGGTTTTGCTACTACTATAATTGTATCTGTGTCAATACATATGTAGCTGGCTTCATTCGATTAGATGTAGGTTATGATGTGAGCATGAAAGTATAGTTAAGAGAAATAATAGTTGAGGAGTTCTAGTTAACAATCGCAAACGAACTGCTACTAAGGGAATCTACCTTCTTATTTAGAACCTTTGATGTTTGTCATATACAAATATTCACATATGACATAATTAAAAAAAATCATATAAATGAAATATGAATAAAATAATTTAGCACACACACATATATAAGTAACAAATTAATATGATTGAATATAATTTTCTCCTATTTAATAAAAATAAACAATAATCAAATCTATTTAGAAAATTAATAATTAATATTTATAATATATTTATTAATTTCAAAAATTACAAAATCAAAATATATATAATATCTAAAATAAAAATATGTTTCAACTAAAGATATGCAAAACTCCTAAAGTAATTTCAACAACACTATTAATTATGTTATTAAATTACTTAATCCTATCGAATCTAATTCAAATTATATATAATTTTTAAATATAATTCACTAATTAGAATTAGTCAATCTTAATTCAAATATATAAAAAAATATAACTAATAATTAAAAATTAACTCAAATAATATGAAAAATTAAGAATAATTAATTAACTAATAATTAAAAATATATACAAACCTCAATGTTCAAATAAAATTAGTGATAAAAAAATTGCTACAGAAATTAAAGTCCAAAGTTACAAAAAATAAAATAAGATAAATCAATTAACTTATAAAATACATAATAATTAAATAAAAATAATTGATAAAATTATAAAATAAAGTAGTTAGAATAATTTAATTAGTTTAAAATTGTGAAAAATACCTTAAAAGTATAAGAATAAAATTAGGAAAGCAAGAAACAATTTTGATATGACATAACAAGCAGAAGGAAATAAAAAATAAGTAACAAATTGTGGGCTTAAGCAGTGTAAAAATTTCTGATACATTTTTTTTTATCAGTAATCCGTTGTATACTTATTTTGGTCAAAACTTCATAAGAAATAATAAGCAAATTTTTTGAAAATTTGTGTTCATTTTTTAAAGGATTTTAATTTATGACAAAATTTCAATTAAATTTTTTAATATATTTTTGATGATTTTTGTCATTGATAACCAATGATTTTTATTATTATTAATCAATTTTCTCATAGTTTTTTAACGAAAAATTATGTCAGATATCACGGTTTTTTTTTTTTTTTTGTAGTATTTCTTATAAGTAAAGTCATCAACCTTTGCAATTCTTCAACATTTGCAATAATGGTGAAAATACGTGTTTTTTTTTTTTTTTGAGTGGAATTATGATGAGAAATTGAGGAAAATTTTAGTGGAACTCTTTCTTCTATATAACAATGCAAGTTTTTTGACAATTTTAATGAAGCAATGACATGAAGAAATATAGTTTTATGACTTATTCTAAATTAGATGATATTGTTTTTAGCATTTAAATTCGTTAGTCTTCTCAGTAGCGTTCTAACTTTATAAAGAAAAATTTCTTTTAATTCTTTCTCTTCATTTTAAATAGAGTTATTACAATTCATATGTATGATTAAAATAATTAAAAGAACAACATTCATTGTTTAAATATTTATTGAATAGGTAAAGACATGCATAGTATTGATGATAGCTGATTCATTTTAAGTAAAGTTTGCCGAGACAAGAAGTAAAAACTCTGTTTTTAGAGTTTATTAAATAGAGAAAAAAAAATTGGAGTGAATAAAAATGAATGCGGATTTGCTGGTGCAGTCCAATATGGGCCGTTCGATCTGTGATCCGACAATCCAGATCGTAACTTGCAGTCAGATTATTTTATTCTTAAAAAAAAAATAATTTACGAACTGCGATCTGGATCGTCGAATCGCAAATCGAATGGCACAGATTGAACTACACGTGATACAGTTGTAGATCCGGATTCAAATAGAAACAGGTGGAGTGGAAAGTATTAAACCCTAATTAATGTCCTTGAAAGTTTTAGATTTTGTCCAGTAACTCAAGCAAACGAGGAAGAACTTTGAAAAATATAAAATCCATTTAAAATTAATATTTGGTTGAAAATTTTATTTAAGTTAAAATTTTAAAGGTTAAGTGTCAAGTTTTAAAATTTGAAATAATTTGACATTAAATTATAATTTAAGGTGGTATAATATATTTTACCCTAAATTTTTTTAGTGAATCGATCTTGAAAGAGGGCATATTTGGGTTGCCCTTACATGTATTCTTTTTTGCAAATACTTAATATTAGATTATTATACATTTTGTGAATTTAGGTGTTGCTTAAGAAGGAAAAGGGTATGAAATTTTGTTTTAACTATGATTAGTCAGGACAAAATGATGATAGTATTCTAGGATCCTACTCTCTTAGTATTTCTCTCACGCAGATTATCGTGATCCAATTTAGTTTTATCCGATTATCAATACAATTTTACTTTCAATATATGTAATATTTTATTTAAAATCACAAAAAAATTAAATTATTTGGAATTGAATGTGAAATGTTTATAAATCAAATTTTAAATGAATTAAATCATATTAATTTTTATGATTTTAAATTAGGGATATGTGTAATTGTTTCATCATGTATGTGTAAAAAAAAAAAAGGTTTTGTGAATTAAGAGTAATATATATATGGTCCGACCATTCATCTTATGCACTGCCATAATTGATTGTTTAGTAAATTTAAAAGTTTGCTCATGTCAAGGCTAAAAAATAGTGTATTAAAAAGCTTAATTAAAAATAGAAAGTTTTTGAAAATTTTAAATTTTTTATACAATTTTAAAGGATGAAATTGTAGTTTTTTTATATACTTATTATATGTAAAATATATACATATTTATAATTTTTTATGAAAAATTATAAAATTTTATACAAAAATTATAATTTTTAAAGTAAACTTTTACGTAAACTCACAAAAGTATTGAATACATATGAAACATTACCCAAATTATAATTTTGTAAGTAATTTAATATTTCCTTGAAACAAAAAAGGGAAAATTACCATTGTCTAGGCAGAGCAATACATGCCCTTCTTGCAAACAGATTTTAATGACGTTATAAAAATTATGGAAAATATTTTTGATTTTATAGTAATATTGAGATTTTAGTACTATTTCTTCTTATGTTTTGATATCATAATTAAGTGAATGCTCTAAATAAAAAGATAAATTTCTGATTTATCCAAATAAACAAATAATAGAATTAAAAATAAGAAGATAGTTTGCTAATTTGCCAAAATACACGTGGAATCATATTAAATAAATATATAAACCGCACAATGGGGCTGGCTGACTTGGGCATGCTGGTTGGGCATTCGATGTCCAATCAAATTGTCCCGAGTTCAAGCCAGCAAAGCAGAGAAACCATATACCAATTAATAAGGTATTTCAAAATACCTTTCCTTTTTCTATTTTCAAGACAAAAGAATAAGCATAAGAATGTACTTTAAAGTTTTGGCATTTGAAATTTGTTCTGTTTTTAAATAGTAAAATAGTTTAGAATTGTTTTCAAAAATAGTTTTTAAAACAGAATTTTAGAACAAAATTTTTAAAATTATTTTTAAAAATAGTTTTACTAAACAGATTTTTTTATTTTAAAAACA
>JANHAO010021822.1:0-12389 GCA_026873985.1 Saraca asoca
AAAATTTTAAAATTATTAGTAACATAGGTCCATCAAAGAAAATATAAATCAAAAAATTTTTACAATCCAAAATTGTCATCCTAGATTAGTATTGATTTATGATATTTCTATCAAAACTCTTATTGCATCATCATCCCATCAGCCATGATCACACAGATAAGCTCCAAGAATCCACAACTAAAAGAAAAATTTTATAATTTTATACTCTAATTTGACAAAAAGAAAGATATAACTATGAATTTATAGAGTAAAAAGTCAAGATATCACTGTGGAATCCAATTGTGATGATTGAGAAGAAGAATATGGGAGAAGCAAGTTGATGATGGGATGTGAGAGCATTTTGCAATTCAAGTACAAACAGAAAAGAGCCCCCACCCTATCCAAAAGGAACCAATTTGAAGAAAGTCCAATGTTGGAAGCAACTTAAACCATTGGTTCTGCTAAGAACAATGCACTCATTAGTCATGTGCCAGCATGTGATTTTGAAGTCCTTGATAACAACAAGGAAAATGAAAAAAAAAATTGATATAATTTTTATGCATCCTATTAAAAAAATGTAATAAGTCAAGACATAAATTAGCATACAAAACTGTTATTAAATAATTTTTTTTGGCAAAGATTACAAACAAAGACACAAAGAAATTTAGAATATAAAAGGAAATAAAAATCAAAACCTTTTTATTCATAAATTTAGATAAATTAGCTTGTTACTTTTCCTTGTCAAAGTTAGAATTCGTTTGATTTATATAAAAAATAAATTCTTTAAGGGAAGTTAAACATTTTAACAAATAAATTTTTGTGTAAACTTATCGAAAAGTAGTAAAAATTATTTAATTGATATTAAGAAAGTAGAACTTCTAAAGAATTAAGTTTCCATGTAGTGTTTAATTCAATTATATACTTCCTAAGAAGTATTATCAAAATGATTAAAATGTCCTATATAAAAGTTATATTCTTTTATCAATATATTGTATAAATTTTTTTAAAAAGATATTTTTGTCATTGTTTAAATTTTATAAGGATAATTTTATATTTTATTTTATTAAAAACATAGGAAGTAGAACTTATCTAGGGGGTTGGGTAACTAACTTTTCATGCTTTGTAGAAGTAGAACTTCCTGAAAAGTATAATTTTCCTAATTTTTTTAGTTAGTGTTGACGTCAGAATTTGGTTCGCGCGGAGAGTCCCAGATTTCGGCCAACGGGGGATGAGTTTTGGGATCCTATACTGCTTTTGAAGTGCGAAGAGGCAATGGGAGAGGGAGAGGCGCGACATTGGATTTTTAACGTGGTTCAGCTAAATCCAGATGACACCGGGTCCTACGTCCACAGTGGAGTTTTATTGATATCTTAAATGATTATACATACAAGTTTCTGGCCTCATTTCCTTCTAACAATGCATTCCTATTTAAGGAAGGGGAGAATGAGACAAAATGATTACAAACTACAGTTGTGTTACATCAAGATATAAATGGAAAAAATAGTAAAAGACTATAATCTGGCTGTTGCAGGATAGGCTACAGGATGGGCCCCTCTGGTCGGCTGTGGACTTGTATTTATGTGTATGTTGCTCGGTGTTGCTTTACCCTGAGAGGTGTCTATTATCCCAAGCTGGGATTCCTAGCTCAGGGTCGCTACAGGAGGTCGTTGTAGCGAGCTTGGTGCTGCTGTAGTGGGGTGGCGAGCTCGAGCAGGATGATTAACTGCTTGATGGGCTGGGCTTATGATCACCTCGCTGTATCGCTATCTCACAGCGAGCGAGGTGGGGCTCGCTGGGTGTTTTGGCAAGCTGGACGATTTGGCCTTTGCTGGGCTCGGATCTGTCATGTTCTCCTGAGGCCATTTTTCGCCTATAACATAAACCCCCCAACTCTTGGTTTGCTTTGCGAACCGGGAGTTGTAAGTTTTTCGAGGCTCGATTCGTATCTCTAGTTAGTGTCCTTGCTTGATTGGAACATCGTTTCATATGTCTTTTCAGTTTGCTCTAGGCCATACTTTCTTTTGTTTGCCATTTTTGGTCGCTTGTTTCGGGCCGTTGGATGAAGATCAAATCAGATATCTTCTGGATTCTTCAAAGGGCTGAGCGGGTCCTTATATAGCCTGAGGAATTCCCTCTTTTGTCTCAGAGAAGTTCGATGAAGGAGACTGATGAGAAACTTGGTGTGCGAACCATGATTTTCTGGCTGTATGCTAGCCATGAATGTATGTGTTGCATGAGAGTTATGATGAGTTCATTCTGGCGTCCCTGCTATGTGGAGAGCTGGCCATCCATCGTTTAGTTTGGAAATGTTGTCGGGGTAGGCTCGCGGACCATCTTACCCTCGGACGTGAGATAGGCTCTGGAGTTGTCTTGCCCTCGGATAGGTTTTGTATTTGTGCTATTGCAAGGTAGGCTCTGGACTATCTCACCCTCGGACACGAGGTAGGCTCTGGGGCCGTCTCACTCTCGGACAGATTTTATTTTTGTTGAGACGACGGCTTGTCGCATAGCGAGGACGCACGTGAGTACCATAACGAGCTCATTGCTCAGTGGTTGGGGAATTTGTACCCTCGGTTGCAGTTCATGAGATGTAGCTTGCTCTAGATGTATCAACGGGGTAGGTAGACCTTGCGCCATCTTGCCCCCAGATGAATCCTTGCAATGACGGAGTGAAGACTCTTTGTCTGGACAATGCTTAGCCAATTGGCAACTTACATTGATTCAGCATACAATAGTTGATACAACTTATCGCCATTGATGGCAAATGAATGTTACAGGATTAGAATATGGTTCTGATGGAGGGCTCAGGCTCTCGGGTGGTAACTTACTGAGCCTGTCAAGCGCGCTGTCCTGGTGGCGTTATCACGTAATCCTGTAATCGGCCTCTTCTGATGAGGTCTTCAATGACATCTTTCAATGCCTGACACTTTGAAGTGGTATGTCCAGCCTCATTGTGGTAAGTGCATAATCTGTTCAGATCTCTAGACTTGGCAGTGGCTCCCATCGGTCTGGGCCTTTCGAAGTCCTCATTATTCCTTTCCACGGCAAAAATTTTATCCTGTGTATCGAATAGAATGCTGTAGTTTTCGAAGCGACCTCCAAGTTGCTGAGGCTTTGCCTTCTTTGTGGATTGAGGAGTAGGGTCGTCGTGGCTCTCGCTTCCCTTCTTTTTGCTCGTGGTGGGACCACTAGGGTCCACTCTGTGCCTGGGCTCTTCCTTTTCGAAGGTTTCTTCCCACCTCATTTGTTTGGCAGCTTGCTTGTAGAATTCAGTGAGGTCTTGAGCTGGGAACTTGTAGAGGCTTCTGTACAGTTTGCCATCTTTGTGAAGCCCCGCTGAGATTAGCATTAAGATACTTTCCTTGGAAGGATTTTCCACTGAGTTGGCTTTATGCTTGAATCGAGCTACGTAGTCTTTGAGTGACTCACCCTCGCGCGGGAAGATAATTGTGAGATGGCAAGGGGGCGCAGGCTGTTTTTTTAGTGCCCAATACTGATCAACGAATTTTCTTTGGCACTCCTCCCACCCGTTAACGATGCGGGGTGGGAGGCTCCTGAACCATGCCCGAGATGCTCCTCCTAATGTGGCCGGAAAGACATGGCATTTCACCAGGGGATTAATTGTTTGGAGGTCCATTTGGATATTGAACGCATCTAGGTGGTCACTCAGGTCACTGTTCTCGTCGTATAGCGGGATCACAAGCACTTTGAGCTTCTGTGGGAGAGGATGCATCTCGATGTCCACAGAAAATGGAGAGCTTTCCTCTCGGTGAGGCTAGTGGCTGAGGTTGTGGATGCTCTTCTAGTCGTTCGAGCTTGCGGAGGATTTCTTCTATTGTTTGGTTTTGTGTCTCAAACTGAGGGGTGAAGCTTCCTGCTCGTTGCGAGTCCCCCAGTTACTGATTATCATGATCTTCGTGAGTTTCTCTCTGAGTCTCTCTACGAAGCTATTGGATCTGTACCATGATTTTTTCTTGTCTTTGCATGCTCTGAACTTAACGTGGTTGGCTAAATCCGGACAGCATCGGACCCTACATCCATGGCGGAGATTTTATTAATGAGAGATGATTTTACATAAAAGTTTCTGGCCTCCTTTCCTTCTAACAATGCATTCCTATTTAAGGAAGGGGAGAATGAGATAAAATGATTACAAACTACAGTTGTGTTACATCAAGATATAAATGAAAAAGACAGTAAAAGATCATAATCCGGCTGTTGCAGGATATAGGCTGCAGGGTGGGCCCATCTGATCGGTTGTGGACTTGTATTTATATGTGTCTGCTGCTCGGTGTTGCTTTACCGTGCGAGGCGTTATCATCCCAAGCTGGGATTCCTAGCTCAGGGTCGCTATAAGAGGTCGCTGTAGTGAGCTTGGTGCTGCTATAGCGGGGTGGCGAGTTCGAGCAGAATGATTGACTGCTTGACGGGCTGGGCTTATGATTACCTCACTGTATCGCTATCTCACAACGAGTGAGGTGGGGCTCGTTGGGTGTTTTGGCGAGCTGGATGATTTGGCCTCTGCCGGACTCGGATCTGTCGCGTTCTCCTAAGGCCATTTTTCACCTATAACAGTAACCAATCAAACAACCTAAACATCTTTTATGTCTCAATAAGTTATATTTTTTTATGAAATTTTGTATAAATCAAATCAAATGACTACTTATTACAAAGTGACGGTACCTTAGTGGTCCTACTTGATGGAAGCCAAAATTGAGTCGATAAGGGATGACCCCAGTATACTTCAACTTGCCACAGGCCCACAGCATATTCTAAATTAACATTGCAAGGCTTTCAAACAAAACCAAATTCGATTATAAGTTAGTGTTTTTTAGGATTGAATCCAGACAAATCCTCCAGTTGAGAAAATCTCCAGTACTAATATTATTAAGTTGGAAGCAATATGAAGTGAAAGAAGCTAGGAGAATCTCTTAATATTTATAAAAGTTGTGTAAACTCAGTTAATCAACTCATTATTTAAAGGATAAAATACACTATAGCTATCTAAATTATATTTCAAAATTAATTTATCCTCTCAATTTTAAAATCCAATACTTAATCCTCATAAAATTTTAACTTAGCTAATGATATCAAATAAACTGTTAGTCATAACAGAATTCTTAGAATTTTGATCAAACACTTTATTATGCTTATCTTTTTTGTTAGTTAAGTCACAAGTTCTTATCACTAACAATTTAAGTAAAAGTTATAACTAATTTCAAATTTTGGTGGTGAATTGAAGAAAAATTTAATGAGCCACTTCCACATGTAAAACAAAGAAATTCTTCTTCCAAGAGACTAAATTTTTATTTCTTTATTTGGGATTTTGGAAAAAAATGATGATGATTATTTTTGTTTTATTTCATGTGAAACAAGAGGTAAATTATGAACTCTTAAACACAACTTTCTTGCTTTGTTTCATTTATGTTTTTCTTTTAATTTTCTACAAGTTATAATTCATTTTGTTTTATTTGACATAAGTTGAAAAGGTTGCATTATAAGTCCTAACTTATTCAATTGCAAAAATAAATTGAAACACGAGCAAAATAAAAAAGACATGTTGGAAAAAACTTATTTCCATTAAAATTGAGGCAAAAAAAAATCATGATTTCATTTGAGTTAAAACACTATAGGATTAGGATCAGATTCCAAAGTTTTAAGGAGGTATAATGTATTTTTCCTTTATTTTAAAAAATTAGGTAAGAGAAAAATACAACAATGAAAATTTTTTATGATAATAATGAGTTGATTAGTTGAATCTACACAACTTTAATAGATATAGTCATGCAATTATCTCTGATGAGTTAAGAATGCATATTATATGCAACTAATGCAAGAGCAATGTTACACTCATTTTTCCTCACAATTTATCACTCATATATTTGAAAAGTTTGTGTTAAACATATCATTCTCATCCACTAGCCCTACTATTTATTTAGATTCTACCAACCATACACATGAATATACTTATATAAACAAAAGTGCATTTGTTATGCAATAATGCTAGATACACATAAATATACCTCACAAGTTTAATCTCAACCATTGAATTATGACTTACAAAAGGATTCAAACTGTCAATAATGGATTTACAAGGGATTTGTGAGATATACTTATATTATGAAAGTATACCAAGACTAATAATTTTAAAAGTAAAGTTGCTTGGTGTGTGTAGGAGAATATTCTGAAGGGACCACAATTGAAACAAGAACCCATGGATTGATAAAGTGGTCTATTCCGGAGGTCCCATAACAAGATAAGAACTTGTTACAGTAAAATAGTGGTATCAAACTTTAGCAGACCACTTTTTAATGTTGATGAATGGGACCACTTATCTTACATTCATTAGGGGAACTTGATTGATAAAACAGCATCACACATAATGATGAGCATATATTCAATCTCCATGCCAAATTGTCAAGATAAGAGAAATAGTTAGTTCAGAAACCACTTTGCTGATGAAAGAGCAGAAAAATGAGGAAGTGCATGCTACTTAAGAAAAAGAAAGGGACAAGCCAACATGCATTGTCTGGTCTTTTCAAACTCTTATTCGTCTAACATAATGATTTTACGGTAGTTACAAAAAGTAGGCAAATAATTAAAATGAATGATCTAATCTACTTCAATGAATCATCTCCATTAAAAGGTGGCATGATAAAGCTTAGTGAGGTTTATTGATTCTGGGTTTGCTCATAGTAGGAAAGATAAAACTTGCTCCAGCTAAACTCGGACGAATCTATATTACACGAATGAAGTTAGACAGGGGTTAATGATAAATATCCAATTAGAAATGAATATATATATATATATATATATATCAAATTTCAATTTTTTTTTAAGTGTACATAATGGATACCTAGTTAATAAAAAACAAAATATAGGAAGCTACATATTAATTTAATCTTCAATGAATGCTCTAATTTAGTTCAATGAATCATCTCTGTTAAAAGGTGGCATGACTTTTATTCTTTTTCATTTTAACTTGTCACATCTTGAGAAACGAATGGCTTTCGTAGATTTAATGATTGCTGATGTGATCAAACTAGGAATTCAACTTGATTTTTAACCCTCCATGTTAACCTGTCACATCTTGCACAATGTATGGCTTACATGCATTTAATGATTTCCCTACTTGTAGAGTGCTTGTGCAGATAAGTATATGGAAATTTTGACACAAATATTTCATTTCATAATTCATATAAAATAAAGGGGACCCCATGTGCAAGGGGGAAAGGAGATTGCATATGACAGCAGTTGTGCAGAAGAACAACCATATTTATTTTGGCAAGAATTGTCAGAAACAAGAATCATATCACTCTCTCTTATAACTTTTTCAAGGTACATATTCAAAATGAAAACCAAAATTGTGGTTATAGTATTTACATGGATTAGTAAAAGTCTCATAGTTGTTTTATTTTTCTTTTCCTCTTGTTTCTTTGCTTTTGGGCAACATTATACTACAATCAATCACAGAATCACAAAATTGACTAAACTATTAAGTGAGAATAAATGTGTTGAAGGATTTAGTGGAGCAGTCAACATACTGGTGAAATGTTCTATTGGCTTCTATTGTCTTCCAATAATATCCTTAACCACGCCGTGTATTCTGATAAGCATACTTCTAACCTAATTAACCTGCATAGGCCGGAAAAAAGGTCAAATGAAAGTTATATAATGAGAATAAGTATCTTGATCTTTTTGTGGCCAAAGAATTGAGAGAAGTATCCAAGTGGTTTACCCATCTTGCCACTTACAGCATCATCAGTGTTAGCTGCTCCACTTAGTGGTCCACTGTTATTGCTAGGGGGAATCATTGTTTGACCATGTTGCACTGGCTCAGAACCATATCTGAACACATTCATTGGCTGCAAGACAACAATCAAGTTAATTTCAATAGGCAAACTGTAAGACAAAACTGTCATTATAACAAATGAAAGAAATTAAGATTCACTTGAAAGAAACCAAAACCTGAGAGGCACTTTGCATGAGATGATAGCCCATGTAACGCGCATATTGCTCGGAGAGAGCCGGATTTTGCATCTGATTTTGGTAATTAAAGGGATTTAAAACAGGAGTTTGGCAAATTACATTCTGGTTTGGTGTCTGAGACGCAGATAAGGACTGCTCAAGTGGCACTCTTGGTAAATTCATTGGATTGTGAATAGGAGGCAAAGAAGGTGCAGCCATTCCCATACCCATTTGGGACATATAGTGCTGAATTCCTGGAAACATCATTGGTGTCATTCCAGCTCCCATCCACATTACCTAGCAGCAAGAACATAATTGTTTTGTTTTCAGTTGTTACATAAAGACCAGATTCCCATGTAAGATTAAGGCAATTGTACCTGAAGTTGTAACTGAAGTGATTTCAAGTATTCAATCGCCTCATCTAGCATTGATGCTTTGTCTGTCTGCAAATACAGCTTTTATTTAGATGTTGCACCACTTCGAAAGAATCTTATTAAAAGGAGAAGAAAAATGCTACTTGTACTTTCTACCACACACAACTCTCCCACAACTGCACACATGGTGCAACTTTGTGAAAGAGATGTAAATGGTAGGAAATGCAACTAAAAAATTTAGGACTCCACAGTCTTTCCTTTTATCCTTAGTTATTATTTACCTTTTAAATGGACATTATGATATCTTTAATAATTAACTCAATTGAATCTCCCTCCTTTCCCTTCCTCCCTCCATTCCTACCTCTCAATGATGTCATTTTTTTTCCTTCTTTACAATTGAATCCATTTCAGACTAAAAATGCTTACATATCATATAAATTTCAGTAAGAAGTAACAAGTAAGCATGCATCTTGAAGGCCAACCTTGTTACTGTGAGGTATGAGTTGTTGCAATGTCCTCATCTTCTCATTGATCCGATCTCTTCGTCTCTGCATCAGTCAAACAGTTTTAGTAACACTAAAACTTTCCAAAATCTCATTTTACCAAAAAAAAAGGGTGCCAAGACCTTACCCTTTCTGAGAGATTATGCACTTCAGCTGCACGATTTCTTCGAGAAGAACCTGTCTGCTGACTGGCCTTATTTCCCGCTGCTGACTTGAGTTCAGTGGCCTATAATAAATGCAGACATAGCTCAATAAGCAAGAAAAACCAAGCAAGCATTGAAACATGGAAATTAATAACCAACGAACATGTAGTTCAAGAGGAACCAGTCTTTAGTCATAAGACTAGGCGTATGCTGCAAGGTCAAGTGTTTAAATCCTTACAAATTCCATTATCCCCGTTCCCCAATAGGTCAAAAGTATTACCAAAAATAGATATCATGGAGATAAATAAATATATTAAAAGCAGTTCACCTCACTTTGCTCTTCTGATTCTTCTGCATCTGTCGCTTTCCTTTTCTGGCCATGAACTCTTGTACAAGTTCTTCCAAGACTACTGCCAGAGTCACCAGAAGATGAAGTAACAGTTGGTTCAAGTGTTTCAGATTTCCCTTTTCCACACTGAGGTATTGTTCTCTGAACATCATCCTTTACGGGTTTGAGCTCAGCCGATAAGGTATTATTAGTCCAAACACCATTGCTTGACGCCCGGCTCATATCTGGGTCTTGATGGATTTGATTGCTTCCACAGTGACTTGATCCGATTGTCATCACCGAGCACTCTCTAGCTTCATTTTGCAAAATATTACCACTACCTTTCACTCCAAATTGTGCACTAGAAGATGTTGAAGCAAACTTGGGGGGTGTGGAAAACTGAGAAAAATTGAGGAATTTTCTTGATCCACCAGATTCGAGGTTTTTCTGAGACGAATCAGGAAAATGAAACCTAGGAGCAGGCATAGGATTTCCTGAAATTTCCTCAACAGAGGAATGTTTCATATTAGCTGGTAATTGTAAACTTGAAGTAACTTGAGGGGCATTGCAGGCACCAAATTTGACGAACTTTCCTTCTTCAAATTGCTTGATTATTGGCTTTTCAGTCTCAACTTCACAAGATGGAAGTTCAGATAAAAAATTTGAGCAGAATTCGTGTTCCAGTGGATCCTCAAGCGGATATTGGATCCACGAGACAGTCTCTTCTTCTTGCACTAAATTGCTCGAGTTCCCGTATGACCCACCAGTCCGTAAGGCTGGACCGTCATTTTTTGGAACCTGTCTTGAATCCATAAAAGTACCTCCATTAGGTTTTCTCTGAGTTTGGCTGTGCAAAACCACTTGTCCATTTTGCCATAAGAGCTCCATAAGGTCTTGGTCTGGCCTGTAGAATTTTGGCCATAGGGATAATCATAATTAAAGAAAAGTTTAATTATGTGGAAAGAACAGTTTCTTGTTGTGATAGAGAAAGATAGCACACACCCTATTGGCTTCTTTTGATGGGTGGTGAAAGTTTCACCATCAAACTTCCAATCAGGAACACTATTGTTATTCATAGTTAATCAAATCTAGTTATCTGTGGAACAGAAAAGAAGAGAATTATCAGATTTTTGTAAAGAACATGATCAAATCAAGAGACCCATCAAAAAGGTTCTATAGCAGAATAAAATAACCTGCATATTGAAACTAACTGAATAAATTAAACAAGAATATGAAAAATTTTTAAGTGAAGAAAGAATAAAAAAGAGGAAACTTTCTGATTGTGTAGGAAACTTTACCAGCAGAGAGGAGAGACCAAAGCCAATGAAATGGAATTAAATTAAAAGTTGTTTATCCCAATCTGAATTTTTCAAATAAATAAATCAGCTGAAGTTCAAACCTCATGAAACCCAAAAGGGGAATTGAATTCTTAAATTATAGTTAATAGGTACATCCACATTACACACATGCCCAGTGAGGGAAAAAGGAAAGGAATAACAGAATAAAAAAAAGCAACCACACCAAACCCATCAAATTAGGCAAAATTAGAGTTGGTCAGATAACAGAAATCTGTATTGATGCTAAAAAACACACATAAACTAAGAAACAAAAATTCCAAAAACAAGAAATGATTCACAAACAATGATTAATGAAAATCATCAAAAAAAAAAAAAACCAAAATTTGATTCATTTTTTACAAGAAAAAAGAAACCCAGACTTTATTTTACTTATTTAATTTTTTGAAAAATTTAGGGGCAAAGACAAGAAAACCCACCTGAGCAAATGAAGTTTTTCTGACAAATTCAACTAGAAAGACAGCTAGAAACTGCAAAAACCCCTTTTGCTTCTTCTCTCTTTCTGTGTGTGATTCAGAGAAAGTATATATGAGAATTGAAATGAGTATGGAGAAGAGGTTTTATGAGGGAGAAAGAATTTGACATGAGAAATTCAAAATGGAGGTCAGAGCAAAAATCCCATTGTGAAATAGTTCTTTGAGCAAGAAAAGCATGGACAAAACAGGTGGCATCTGATGAAGGAATATGGGGGGACCAGTTTCTGAGTTTGCAATAAATAAAATAAATGGTAATCCTTCTAATTCAAATTCTAAAAAACACAAAAGGAAATCTAATTCTTCATGCACATGGTGGATGTTATCTAAAATCCAATGAGGGGTGATGCCACGTGGACTGCTGTGCTGTAATTTATTTTACAATGATGAGGGACAACATAGTCAGAAGAAAATGTGGTTCATACTGAAATCAAACACACTTGGTGTCTAATTTTATTCCGTTTTCCCTCTTTTATTTTGTGGTCTAAAATTGCCACCTCAAATTCTTCTTCCCACATGTGTATTATGTACATATTAATATCATTTAAATTAAAGGAGTCTAAGATCTTATATTTCAATACATAAACTATATATTTGTGCTGAATTATGATAGTCAATATTTTTAGGTTATAAACCTTTATTATTATTTTTGAATAAATAGACATAGTTATTTTCATATAGATATAATTTTATGCATGTAAAGAAAAAAGGGAGTAAACTATGTGGAATTATCTATAATTTACTCTTGATCTAATGGGATGCTTCACAAATTAATAGTATAAAAATAGAAATATATGTTTTATACAATTATTTAAGAGAATATAAAACAAAGTATAGTTAATAGGTTTATTTAAGAACCAAGTGAGTGAGGTCATTGACTTTAAGAGCTCTGAAAATTCTAAACCAGACAGAGATATAGAGACGTGACGGCTAGTCATTCATCAAACACTTGTTAAACTTGGCAATGACGTTTCAAGAGTAGCAGCACTATAAACCGTGTTACATTTATGTCATGTATCCAAATTTCGATTAAAAATTATTGAAAAATATGAAAAATTATATTTGCTATAATATAAAATTATAAAAATTTATGTTTATAATACGATTTATAATAATAATATTATATGTAAAGATATAGAATTTATAACCTCTCTTTTTATAAAATAATATATTAAAAGGAAAATATTTATATTTGCGACATAAATAAGATTAGAGAGTGCGTCTCTAGCTAGGCATATTTTATCCACAATCTCACAGATTTTATATTAA
>JANHAO010021823.1:0-12389 GCA_026873985.1 Saraca asoca
TTTTTTACAAGCAACTGCAGTCATCATCATGTGAGAACCATCAAGAGAGTGAACAAAGTTCGGGGGGAAAGCTGTTCTCTGCCTCTTAACCATAATCTGTAAGGAAGAAATACCACCCAAAAGAAAATTGTAAGTTTAAATTGAAACAATGGTCAAGATTGAATGCAGTATAGTAAATAAATGAACTAATGTTCCAATTGTGGCCAAAAAGAAAATTGCTGCAGTGAAGAAAAATAGTCATTTTTTCTACTGTATGGCAATAGCTACTTCAGAAAAAATTTCCTTTTGCATTGCCTCAAAGGAAGAAGAGGGGAGCAGAGAGGGGTTATTGGAAACATGATAAATTTATTCAAAGGAAATGGATAGTGAAACTCAATCTTTAGTCTTTACATTGGAGGCAAAAACTAGTCAACTTGATGCATTTCACATGATGTGAGATCAAATCAAACAAAATTAAGTTTAAACTAAACAAATTGTAAAATGTTTCAAAGTATAAGGGTCTATTAAAATGGGTGATCAAAGCAAATAAATTTGGAAGTTACCTTACCAATCTCTCGTTTTAGTGCCAATACCTGAAGGGAGGTCTTAATCTACATTGAATCCAACACGGCGTATTAATTATCCCATAGATAACAAAATAATGAGTATCGAGCAAAAAAATTTAGCCTGTGACTCAAGAATATCACAAGATGTCTTCCTAAATGTCTGTATGCTGAACGACAGGAAGTCCAAGTGGAGTGACCCACCGCACCGTTTGATTCTCTGCAGCTATCACCTATCCAGGTTCAATACGACCATTAAAACACAGTAAAGGAACAGATTCAATCTCCCATTTTGGTGGCAAACTTGGCAATATGTCTAGAAACAAATCAAGGTATTCCAACACGGAACAAATTCTATCTTCAGTGCAGGCTTTTCCATGTCCTTTACCATGCAAAAATTACCTAACATCCTTTCCCAACCATTCTTCTCACTTTCATGGCTGAGATCAAATTGACCTTCACATCACTTTGATTCTCTTAAAAATTTAAAGTAGGTTCTTCTGGGAACGAAAACTTGATCATTTTTTCATAACAATCTAAAAGGGCATAATCATCTACTAGCCAATCCATTCCCAGAATTACATCAAAGTCTATTATTGGCAAGATTGTCAAATCTACCTGTAGGTTCCTTCTCAAGATATCCACCTTATATCCATTGGCTACCCAAGTTGTATATAAGCAGTCTCTCATCAGAGTTGCCACATATAGATTATCACATAAAGGTATAGAATTTAAATTCAAGTGAACAATGAATAGGAATGACAAAATTTTGAATTCAGGGCTTGCCCTAATAAAGTGAGGATATAGTATGGATTCTTGCCCTGTAGGCAAGGCATAGGAAAAAATTTCAACTTGATGCAAACTTTGAACATATCGATTTATATTGATCTAGTGATTGTGATTAAACTCTATGTGTAATGAGACAAACCATTGAGTTGAGAGGTGTAACTAGCTATTATCATCTTCGAAAGCATTTTCAAATTCAAAAATTCTTGAACTCTTAAATCTTTTACACTATTAGGCAAAAATTGCTTTAAGAACACCTTTTGATGGTCATTCCACACTTCTAGGAAAATGTTTGGTCCTTGACTATTACAACAGGCCTTGTGTCAATGCAAAGCTGCTCTTTCCAGCATAAATATAGGCAACTTAATGTATTGTATAGAAGGACATCCTGGAATGTCATAGGTTTAAGGCAAAGGAAATTCATGATCTAAGTGTTTCTTGTTAAGGGAGGTGGTGCTAGTACTCCTTCTCTTCTTGCTATATTTGCTCATTTTGTCCCTCTCTCTGTGTCATATTCTGAACTAACACCTCTATGGTTTGTTACAACTGATCGACTCGATCTATAAGTAAGCAGGTCTATGTAGCTATGTCACTTCCATGATTTCCTTTCCCCTGATTTGGCTATAGATTCAAAGGCAAATTTGACTCATGATCCTTATTTTCATTTGATTATCTAATTCGCCTAAAATGCATTCTAAGGGTCATTCATCCTAATTTTTTAAGAGAAACAAAATCTGATTAATCATGGAAAGATCATTCTAAGATATGGATAAGTATGTAATGAGCATGAACAATTAGATCTTGGATGTTGATAACCACTCCATGCATACTTACCATTTCCCAACCCACCTCATCCCTAAAGCTAGCTAAATACAACTAAGGCCTTAATACCAACTTGTCACATTTCCAATTCTAGGGAACGTGATTGGTATGGATCACTAAAGGGTGACTCAACTCATAACTCATGTATAATAAAAATCTTTTAAATGATTCTTGAATAAAACTAAATAATAATGTGGCACTTTCAATTCAAATCATATGCAAAAGGAAATATAAGTAAAGTGAAATAAAATCATTTTATGAAAACATGACTCATGACATAATAAGATCGGTCTAGCTGACTACTAGCTCTTTACTATGATATATCATCATTCTGAAACATACTCCCTACCTCTAGTAAGTGGGAGTAGATCATGCCTGATTAGGATCTTCAAAACACTAAGTGTTTGAAAAATATTAAAAATAAAGAGTGAGTACAACAATGATACTTAGTGAAGAAATGGTTTCTACTCTTCTTTGGGTTCAAAATCTTTTTAGTCATAAAACTTGTACAACATTTGCATGTAAGTATAGATATAAATATATAATCATGAACATGCAATGTGTTTTTCATATTCTTTACTTATCATGTATCCTTATCTAAGTGTCCATGCACTTTCTATGAATATAAAATAATTTTATAGATGTCATGCAAGGGTTTTTAAGCCCTATTGACCCTATAAGACAAACGTGTAAATTACATTGGCATGATGAATCATTAATTGGAGCGATGTCTACTAATATCTAATAACTGATAATTCATAATTGGTAACTAATAAATTGTATGTCCTTCAGGACATTACTGAAATTTCTATAAATTTCTGAGCTTATGCTTTGCAGCACCTGATCATAGGTAGTTCGTCATTGTGTGAAATAATTTCATAAATATACATCTATTAGTGCACATAGGTCATTTAATGCCCATCTTGTTATGCTAATTAATGAACACAATTATCCTTTGAATTTTCGTTGGTCTATCTATGCTTATCTTATCCTTTTCTAACTTGTTAGCCTTCTACTATCCTATTTCTTATTTTATTTATTACCAAATAATTAATTATGAAAATATTTAGAGTAATAAATTTGACATAGGGCCATATTCTAAGACTTCTCAACCCTGGCATAGATACCTTTAGCACATAAAACAAGCATACCTAATAATTCTGTTTAATTATTAGGTTTAAGACATTTATCTAATTCTTCTTCTAATTATCCTAACAAGTAAAAAATATTTTATGTTAATTTTGAAAATAATAATTTTAATAAATAAAATGACGTCAAAAAAGCATAAAACTCTACACTCACATTAGTAAGAGAAAAATCTCCTAAATCTAATCTTGGAACCCTTACCCTTGTTTTGACTTAAACCTTTGACTATTAGGAAAATTGCAATAATCAAAGAAGAAATCAAAGACTAAGAAAGAAAAAGAACTTAAAGAAAGAATTTGACATTTTTAGACCAAAATCCTTACTTTAGGTTCACATTCTTGTAAAGCAAAAATCAGAATCCTTGTTAGCTAAGTAATGCTCTCGATGAGATACTCAATTGCAAATAAGGATTATAGAAAACAGTATAGGGACTGATCATTATATAGGCTTGCTGAGACAACTAATCGACCTACCAATGCATGGTCGGTTGACTCTGCGAAACTGTACTAAATGATTGATTGCCCCTTAGTACTCAATTGACCTGTTAGCTTTAGTCCTGAGGCCAAACTTGGCTCGAGACCCTAGTCCAACTAGTCTGATAGTTCCATTTTAGCCCAGGTTTTGAGTTTTAAAATTTACTCTTACAATAAAAACTCGTTAGTTTAGTTCTTGAGTGATGTATGCATAAAAATATTATAAAATTTTTTAGGTTTATTATTTTATATTAGATTTAATACACTAATATTATTATTTAATTTGTTCTATTTTAAAATTGTAACAATAATTCTAAAATATTATTATGACAAACACTATCTCATAATTTGAAATTAAATTAAATTTAGCATGCTTGATGTACGTCCTTAGAAAATATAAAAATTGATTTTAAAGCTTATACTCAACAATAAAAAATATAAGCAACTACACTAATTGTAAACAATTTAAGATAATATATATAATACAATTACAGATAAACTTAGATTTTTATGAATGAAAAGTTTTTTAAAATTTTGTGAAAGTAGTGATAGATAAATACTTGATTTATTAAATAATTATAATTAATGAGTTTAAAAAGAAATATGAATCCATCAATAATATCTTATGATAATGCTTTAATTTCAACTTAATTATATTGATAATGACTTTTAAATTTTAAAATTTATTAGTTGTTTGATTTAAAAGATTTGAATTTTTTTAAATTTTAAATAAAATAAAAAAGTATAAAAGAAAATATAATAACAGTAAGATATAATAAAATATAAAATTAATCTTTAACTAAAATAATCTTAAATAAATATCCAAAATATTATTAGTGGCAAGCCAAAGAAAAAACTCATTGCAAGATAGAGACGTGCATTTTTACACTACTCATTTATGCAACACAACCATTCATGCCAAAGTTTGAAGCCGCATAAGTTGGGCTGCTGAGCTTAGCATCAAACAAACTCAATTTGACAAGGTCGGCCCCATCCAATCCATTAGAAAAGATTCATCATGTTCGTCGGTTAGCCCCATTGCCCTCGTTATGTATCCTTTTTTTTTCCTTTTCTTTTATTATTTTTCTATCATGGTTAAAAAAAATATAAAATTTATGTATATAATAAAATTTAAATATTTTTTTTATATATAACTAGATTTATAAAAGATTTTTTTTCATATATTTCTTTTCAAATGCAATAAGAAAATAAAAAAAAAAAAGAAGAGAATAATCCCATTACCTTGTGCCTCCCTAATCGTTTAGAAAACTGATATTTCCATTTTTTTATTATTTTGTGAGCATACTTATCTGAGAAAAGATCACCGTATGTTCTGAAATAAAAAATTGTATTTATTAGCGATAGTCAATTATTGAGAAAGGTTGAGAAATCTTTAATTTTTTTTAAAGAAATAAATAAGTTTGTCTTAAATGATATTATTGAGAATATATATTTTTTATCAAGAAGGTAAAATACAATGGCATTGAATGTTTCACTATATGAGCCCCATCCACAAGGTGAAGGCTGAATTTGTCATTGTCATACTCATATTTCAAAGTTATAAGCAATGTTTTGAAAATAGCATGGAAAAGTGAATCAAAAAATTATTAGAACATAATTTAACTAATTCAATAAATTAAATTAATAATTGAGTGGATGATATCATAAATATATATTTATTAAAAAAATAAATAATAACTAACCTATATTGTAAATATGAGTTTATATTTTATATAAATATAAAAATTAAAAAATATATATAAATTAAGAGTTTTTAGTCAATTAATTGCTAAATTTCTTACTTTATTAATTCTTGTTATTATAGATTTATTAAACTAACTTAATTAATAAAAAAAGAAATCTAAAAATAATTCTAACTAATTTTTTTGATTTTTTTTATTCTTGTCAGTTCACACGTGTTCAAATCTATTCAAATACTAAAATGATTTTTTGATCAATCCGAATGAAAAAATATAATAATAAATAGTTGAATTGGTTAGACCATTCCATTTGATCTGATTTTCAAAATAGTGATTGCGAGTGCATTATATGTTGATTAATAGTTTAGATTTTTCTTTTGTAATTATATTTGATTCACTGTAAATATAAAAATATTAGCTTATACCCAGTGCAACGTATAGGTTTAATGATTTTTTTAATAATAATTTATATTACGAATTTAAATTATAAAATATAATATATTTAAATATTAATAAATTATCATTATATTTTTACCTATTAAATAATTATATAATTAATATAATCACATTTGTCTTAATTGTGAAAAAAATATTATATTTCTTTTAATTTAATAAAATTATTAAATTAATATTTGAAATTAGCTAAATTTGTCATTTCAAATTTTTCATCTTTTTAAAAATAGTTTCTTAATATAGTAATAATTAGGTAAATTTAGTTATAAATTATTTTGTTTAAAAAAATTAAAACTACTTTATATTTGAAAATTTAATTATTTAATTAATAAGAGTTTATGTATTATTATAACTAATATATTATTTTAAAAAATATATATTTTAGAAATATATTTATGAAGTTTTAAAAATATTTTAAATTAAAATTGTGATAAATACTAAAAAATGATAAAATTTTTAAAATTAGAAATTATGAAATATTAGATTGAATATTTGATATTTAAAGATAATATAAAATTTTAAAAAGTAAGAAGCTTTAAATAGACATTGTCTATTAAATCATAATTAGATATTATTAATAATGTGTTAATAAATATTTTATTTCTATATAAATTATTTAATAGACAAAAAAATAATTTACATTAAAATCTATTAATAAATTTAGATTGATGTAGATAATTTTAATGATTTTTTTTTTGAAATAGATGAAAGAAGATACATAACTTTTTATCAAAATGGTTTATAATTTAAAAATTAGAAAATATATTATTAAAATTATTTAAATTTTGAATTATGTAACTCACTAAAATATAAGGTATTTTTAATATTAATATTTAAATATAATACCACCAAATTCAAAGTTGAAAATCATTTTAATAGTATCAAAATACTATATTTTATTATCTAAATAAATAAATAATTCAAATATTAGAAATTTAAAGTCAAAATATTATCTACTAATTAAAATAATCAAAAAATTAAATTAAAAATTTAAAAATATTATTAAAAAATGTAAATTAGAAATCAATTATAAAAAATTCAAATAAATAATTATTATTAAGATTGATAAATATATAAGTTTTATTTATAATTTAAATTAGAATAGAAAAAAATAAAAATAATTAAAATTTCTTCTTATTTACTTTCTCATGATAAGTGAAGCACATTTACTACATAATAATATTTGGATAAAAGTAAATACTATGACTTTTGTATTATTATGAAGATTTAAAATTAAAATGTTATTTGATAATTTAAAAAACTGAAAAATTAAATTAAAAATTCAATAATAAAATTTAAAAATTAAATTAAAAATCGGTTATAGATGATTGAAATAAATAATTATTATTAAAATAGATAAATATATAAGTTTTATTTATAATTTAAATTGAAATAAAAAAGAAAAAATAAAAAAATAAAATTTCTTCTCACTTATTCTTTTATGACAATTGAAGCATACTTATTATATAATAATTTTTGGATAAGAGTAAATATTATGATTTTTATATTATGAAAAAGATTTATACTATTACTAATAGGGAGATAGTACATCATTGAAAAGGTAAAAATAATTAAATTTTTTTATTAATAATAAAAAATTTTAACCGTTATTAATAACATTATAATACATAAATAGATAATAATGTATGATTAAATTCAAATCCATTTTTAACTATAATTTTTTTAATATCTCTATAATCCCTTAACATGTCCTCTAAATTGTCTTTCACAAGACATGATTTGATATGAATCGGTCTGATTTATTTGTAGTTTCATTTATTTAAATTTTGTGAAATATAAAAATAACTATATAGGCAAAGTGTTTACATTATTTTATAAATGTTTAATTTGACAATGTTCAGTGCATGGCAATTATTAAGATAGTTCAATATATATTTTAATATAATTGTCAATGGATCTACACAAGAGAAGTTCTAATATAACACTATAAGTTAAATTGTCAATGCAACTTGTACATATAAAATAAAGATTCCAACTTTGTTTGCACTTTTATTGAGAAAAAGGGAAGGCACAATACATGTATTAATCTTGTACACCTTTACTTTATTCATTGAATCATATGCAAATGCAATTTATTTTATAAAATCAATTTCATTCCTAAAATTAAAAAGTATTGATAAAATAGTCATTAAATTATAAAAATAATCATAATGATTTTTGGATAATACTCCATCTACATAATTTCATCTCTCTATAATATTATTCAGATATAAATTATATATACAGATAAAAGAATTTGTATAAATGAAATATTATTAAAAAATTATTATAATTATTTGTGTAATTTAAGGATCATTTTGTAGCTCCTTGCTGCAATTTCAATGATGAAATTAATAGTTTTTCTTCTTTCTTTTTTTTTTTTTATCAACTAACACCAATCAACATATAGAAAATATTCACTCCTTCAGTTATAGAAAAAAATATAGCAAATATTTCAAATTCTATTATTAGTATTATTGTTTATTTTTCTTTTTACAATTTGAAAAATTATTTCCTTAATTTTAGAATTCATTCAATAATATTATCACATTAGTTGATTTGTTAAAATATAATAAATTAACCTGTATCCCATGCGATATATGTATTTGATTGTATTTGATTAATTTTATTTGATTTCAAATATATCAAATGATTTCAGATTATTAAATTATAATGTATTCAAGTAAAGGTAAACTATTATTATATTTTTACCTATTAGATAATTATATAATTAATATAATTATATTCATGTTAATTACAAGAAAATATTATATTTTCTTTAATTTGATAATATTATTATGTTGATTTTTCAAATTAACTAAATTTATCATTTAAATTTTTTTATCTTTTTAAAAATATTTTTAAATATATTAATACTCAAGTGAATTATTTATATATTATTTTATTTAAAAATTTAAATTAACTACTTGATGTCAAAAAATTTAATGATTTAATTAATAATATTTTATACATTGCCATAATTAATATATTATTTTTAAAAAATATACATTTTAAAAATATTTTTTATAAAGTTTTAAAAATATTTTAAATTAAAATTGTGATAGGTATTTAAAAATGATAAAAATTTTAAAAAAGAAAATTATGAAATATCAAATTTAGTATTTGATATTTAAAGATAAAGTGAAATATGAGAATTTTTAAATAGACATCATCTATTGAATTAAAATTAAATATTATTTAATAAAAAATATTTTAAAATAGAAGAAGATTAAAAAAAATTTAAAAATTTTATCTATAATTTGAATTGAAATAGAAAAAATTAAAAATAATATTAAAATTTTTTTCTCACTTTCCCTCTAAATGAAAGATAATCATTATGTAATGAGATTTTAGTGAGAGTAACTGACAAAGCTATTATAATGCTAAAAAGATATTAACACTCAAATTTTAATAATATAGTACGACAAAAAAATATTTTCCAACATCTAATCAATATCAATACTTTAATACTATTTTACAAATGTGGTCTTTTGGAAGACCATTCTTCTTGTGAGACTAGCCGTATTTTGATGATGTTAAGTCAACTTTACTTCTGATCAAGTTATGTTACAAAATCAACAAATTAAGATTTGACTGGTCATTTATCCCTTTTTTGTTCTTCTTTAACTTTTTGAAAATCACAAAATAGAAAAATTAAGTATTAAATCTTAATTAATCTCATAGAAATTTGATTTTCTTATTTAAATTTTACTATTTAGTTTTTTTATTTTTTAAATTTGAGAGGCAGAAAATCAGAAAATGAAATTCTAATTCATTTTAAAAATAAAGTTTTTATCATTACATCTATCATATAAAGTTTCCAATTTCCAATTTAATTTTACATTTAGATTTTACTATGCATTTATCCTTATATTTTTCAGTTATGAGTTTTTGAAAACTAAGAGATAGAGAATTAGAAAATAAAAAATATTTCTCCTTATTTTTTACACCTACAAACTTATTTTACCATTATCTTTATGTCTAATATAAAAATTTTAATTTTGATTTTCTAATTAAAATTTTATTGTTATTATCAAAATACTAGCTTGTACCTTTGTGTGGTACACATACTTGATTAGTTTTATTTTATAACAATTTAGATAATAAATTATGATATATTTAAATATAGGCAAACTATCATCATATTTTTACCTATTAGATAATTATATAATTGATATAATTATATTTATATTAATCTTGAATAAATATTATATATTTTTTAATTTGATAAAATTGTTATATTAATATTTAAAATGAACTAAATTTGTCATTTAATTTTTTTGTCATTTTAAATATATCTTCTTAACATATTAATATTTAAGTGAATTTATTTATAAATTATTTTATTTAAAAATTTAAATGAACAACTTCATCCTAGAAAATTTAATTATTTAATTAATAAAATTTTATGTATTATCATAAGCAATATATTATTTTCAAAAAAATATACATTTTACAAATATTTTTTATGAAATTTTAGAAATATTTTAAATTAAAATTGTGATGAGTACTAAAAAATGATAAAATTTCAAAAGGAAAAGTATGAAATAATAAATTTAGTATTTGATATTTAAAGATAGTGTAAAAATTTAAAGAAAGAAAATTCCTAGATGGGGGATTATCTATCATATCAAAGTTAGATATTACGAATCATGTGTGATAAGTATTTTATTTTTATATAAATATAATTATTTAATATGAATAGAAGAGATATTTTAAATTATAAGAAAATTAAAAAATTTTAAAGTTTTATCTATAATTTGAATTAAAATAAAAAATATTTTTTTTCATTTTCTTTTTGATAATGAGTGGAAAATATTTGCTGTATAATGAGATTTAGGTAAGAATAAGTGATATACTATTATAATATTAGAATGATTATCTTTTGTTAAATTATATTTTTCTTATAATTAAACAAAATATTAAGTATTTCACAAGCTAATAAATAAATAAATAATATTATTATTCTTTAATATTTACAATTAATTAATATACTTTTAAATTATTTGTAAATATTATTAAATATATTACCTATAAATTATATTAACTGTTTCATGTGTAATAATCCAATATAAATATAATTCAATAAATAATTAATATTCATGTATTACAATTAAATTTTGCATGACACTATTATTATTTTGTGTAATATATGATTTGAAATTTTCTCCAATTCTCTTTGAACCTTGGGTTGTTTTCTGGTGCCGCTCGAGAGCAAAGACTTGCAATAAGCCAAAAACTGGCGGACACAGTAAAGTCTAAAATATTTGTTCATATGAAACATGTTATTCTGGTGGGTCCCACATTTCAAATTTCACATGGATGTTTTTGGCCAACGCTATACACGACAAAATTACTTATTAACCCTTATTTTAAACAACAAATTATTTACTTGAAGACGACTGACTATGTTCCAATCGTCTTATCTTAACTCCTCTAATTAATGATTATGATCCACAAAAATTTGAGATGATATTATTTACATAATTTTGTAATATTAATTATGTACATAAAATTAGTAGTATTTAGGTTTGACAGAAAAATTAAAGAATATATCTCTTACTACCAAATATATAAATTCTATCCCAATTCTTTTAAAGAACTTATATAATTTAGTAGTAAGATATATATTTGGTGTATATAAGTTCTTTAATTTGGTAATCAAAGAACTTCTATATACCAAATACATATATATATATATATTCTATTATAATTCTTCTAAAGAACTTATGACTTATATAGTTTTACAAGATTGAACACATATTAATAAATTATTTTTTCTATTTTCTATTATATTAAATTTTAAAATCGAAAACATAATTTGTTCAAACATAAATTTTCAAATTTTTATCTAGAGCTACAAAAAAAAAATCTCTTTTTAATAATTGACACAAAAAATAATAGATCAAAGTTCTGTGGAAATAACATTATTTAAACAAATCCAAATAAAATAAAACAAAATTCAAAAGGAAACAAAAGGAAAAGAAAACAGTAGCCTTTTTGTGTTTTTTTGGTTCTTTTCCTGTTTCATTCCTATCACCTCAGATTGTCAATTTATCATTCAGATCCAACTGGATAGGATTGCAAGCAAGGCATTAATAATTTACTTCCCTACTCTAAAAATTCCTTTAAAGTAATCAACCCTGACACAGAAAGTGGTCCGTCTTACCCATTTCCCAGCAAAAAGAAAAGAAGAATCACCATTTCAACAATAGCAACACCAGCAGCAACCATGACATTGGACGAGACCAAGACCCATTACAATTCAAGAAGAAAAAAGCAAACTTCTGATGACCAATCGCCTCTGCTGCCAAAGAAGAATGATGAAGACGGTTCTATTGGTGCATCCTTTACTGGGTCAGTGTTCAATTTATCTACGACCATTATTGGTGCTGGGATTATGGCTTTACCTGCCGCCATGAAAGTGCTGGGTCTGGGTTTGGGAATTGCAGCCATCGTCTTTGTTG
>JANHAO010021824.1:0-12396 GCA_026873985.1 Saraca asoca
TTTTTAATGCTATTGAAATGTTTCTTCTTTTATTTTAATTAATAAATTATATTTGAAATAATAATATTACTAATAATAATTTAATATTAGAACAAAAATCTCATCTAAAGTTAATACTAATAACATGAATTTTTAATTCTACTAAAGTTGTACAAATTTTTTTTTTTAAAAATTTAATATTTTATATCCAAGGAACAATTTATAAGTTTTAAAAAATAAATTATTTAAAAATCTTTTTTTAATGTTATTGTAATATTTCTTCTTCTATTTTAACTAATAAATTATATTTGAAATAATGATGATGATAATAATAATAATTAATTTTAATTAATTAATAATGTGAAATTAATATTTAAAACGTAATGGGTTATAAAATCCGCCTGGTACCGCCTGGTAAATGTCAACCTGGGACTGGGACTGGGACTGGTACTGTAGTAACCTGACCTGGCCCCGACCTGATAAAAAAGTAATCCGACCTGGGACTGACCTGACATACAGTTTTTACCCGTTGGGTTAATCTGGTAAAACCTGTTAGCCCGTTTTGACAAGTCTATTGATCCGGGAAGCATCCATTGCAAAATTTCCAGGGTCAAGGATCATATCTGAAACCAAAAGTAAAGTTTTAAGTCATGGTTATATAGCTGGGGTAGAAAAGCCTCTAGAAAGCAAAAATGGACTTGGAAATGTAATCCTCCATCCCAGATTGCAGAAAAGGATAGGGCATCTTGCATGGGCGACATCTAATACCAAGGTTCATGAGGCAACATTCCACAACATGCTGTTCTATGGGCCTACTGGGACTGGCAAAACCATGGTAGCAAAGGAAATAGCTAGAAAATTGGTATGATGGTATTTGAACTTCTTTTATATCTGGTTTTGATTTATATGACTTGTTAGACTTTTTCTTGATCTCTTAATTTTGTTTTCACTGCTACCATGTGGATGTGGTAGCTTTTGTGATGTTCGAGTAAATGAATTGTGATACATACTTGATGCTCAAATTAGGGTTTCATTTTTGTTATACTGGTTTAGTCTTTTAGATTTTAATGTTCTTCAGTTTATTTTTGTGCACAAAAATATTACGATTGGATGTTATTTTTCTTCATTTTATTTTAATACTTTAATGCAGAATGATTTTAAAGGCTTTTTAACTATTGTTGATTACTTTGGTTTTGCCGTTGAGGGTTTAGATTATGCCATGATGACTGGAGGAGATGTTGCACCTCTGGGCACCCAGGCTGGTACCAAAATTCATGAGATATTTGATTGGGCCAAAAAATAAAGAAAAGGTTTACTGCTTTTTATTGATGAGGCAGATGCTTTCCTTTGCGAATAAGTTTTTGTGAGGTTTAAATTCATTGGAAGACTATAATTATGAAACAAACTTGCTTATAACTTGAGCATAAATAGAGAGAGAGCCAAAATATAAATATTTTTTCTTTTGGTCACTCATAAATATTATGTCAGAACAGTCTACATTGTACTTATTCTTATCTTGAAATGATGATGTGTTAAGCTATGATCTAAACCTTATTTGGACTGAACTGGAACTTCTGCAGCCCCTGGAAATTAAAGCCATATGAATGGATGACAAAGTGTTTACTGAATTGCTTCATCTCTCTTCTCTCATTTGTTTTTAACTTGTCAGCTTTTACTGGAAAGGATTGCATGGTTTTGCTTTCTATGCACCACACATGTTGTAGTTACTTGATAAAAATTATTATCCTGTTACCATAGCAATTAAGTTAATAATTATTGTTACCCAAATGCAGGTGTAATAGTATACACATGAGTGAAGCTCAACGAAGTGCTCTAAATGCATTGCTTTTTAGAACTGGAGATCAATCAAGAGACATTGTCCTTGTCCTTGCCACAAACAGAGCAGGTGATCTTGATGGGGTGGTTACGGATCGCATTGATGAGGTGATTGAATTCCCCCTTCCAGGAGAGGAGGAACGATTTAAACTGTTGAAGCTCTATTTGAATAAATATCTTTGTGATGAGAATGGCAGCTCTTCAAAGCCGGGCCTTCTGTTCAGGAAGCAGTCCCAAAAGATTACCAATACTAATCTGATGATACGATGAGAGGCTGCTAAGAAAACAGAGGGGTTCTCTGGCCGTGAGGTAGCCAAACTCATGGCCAGCGTCCAAGCAGCTGTCTATGGGCGCCCAGACTGTGTATTGGATTCAGAGTTGTTCAAAGAAACTGTAGATTACAAGGTGGCAGAGCATCATCAGCTAATAATACTGGCAGCTGGAGGTGGTCTGCCTGACAATACTCAACTTGATGCAGCGTTTACCTGAAAGACAAAATAGTGAGCCCACTGGAGCTCCCGTGTGACTCCTTGCGAATTTTGTTCATCATTTGTTCGGCATCGAATTATTTGGCTGGTATTCTTGGCCTATGAAGTAGATTCATTCAGAATTAGATGCACTTTGTATGGCTAATTCAACTTGTAAAGCTTATCTTGTTGGAGCTGTTATTAGCATTTTGTGAAAACAAGGGGAAATTTTTTTTCACATACCATGAGCTTATCTTTTACTTGAAAATACATTGACGTCGTTTTCATGCCTGCAGAGCTGTGTATGCAATGAGTTGTTCTGGCATTTAGGATTATGTTAGATTAATATTATTGTTGGGCTCTTGCATTTTATTAGGAATAGTCTCATTTAAAGATATGTATTTATCACATTTTCGTAGTTATAATAGCATAAAATTATTATGTAATTATCAGTATTTAAGTTGATAATTTAACAACTAGTGTGTCTAACAAATGTGTCTTATCAACATTTAACTAACTCTTTTCCATGAAAATTTTTGTACAAAGATTTATAGATACGCCAGAAATTTTATTTTATAGAATTCTGATGTTATTTTTAAAGAATAATACAATGCAAAATTCATGTTCTTTTCTTACAAGTCTTTGTGGTCATCTTACCCGTAAAGGTCTCCAGTTTTCGCTCTTCCACAAGTACAAGGTCTGCACTTACGGGAAAAGTTTCCATGAATCCACTCATATCATATATTTCCCCTTTTGTTTTGTGGTGGGAGCAAAACCCGTAAAAACCATAAAAGATTGGACGTAATGCAAGCCATGCGGCCAAACACTTCATGCCTGCTTAACACGTGGCAAAAAGCTGACGGTCAACCCTCATGATGCCACGCACACACACTCATTATCGGAATTATATAAGACCAAGCGTTTGCTGCCATC
The DNA here is from genome assembly GCA_026873985.1 of Saraca asoca. NCBI lineage: Eukaryota > Viridiplantae > Streptophyta > Magnoliopsida > Fabales > Fabaceae > Saraca > Saraca asoca. The sequence continues at coordinate 3,216 of JANHAO010021824.1, forward strand.
CTCAGCAAAATAAAAGAAAAAACAGAGAAAGAGAGAGTGAGAGGGAAAATGGCGAACCTGAAGGTATTGTTGTTGTTGTTCCTTGCTGTGAGTGTGCAATTTTGCTTGTGTCTGGGTGACGATGTTGTTGAGCAAGCCAAGGAGGGTGCTCAAGCAGCTCAGGAAAAGACTGAATCCTGGGCTGGTTGGGCTTATGAAAAAGTCAAGTAATTTTCTGTCTACTTATATTCCCTCACGATCATATTTCTCTCATTTATCAATATAAGCAAAATATCTTTCCAATGAACAAATTCAATGCATGAATCATTTTATGGAGAGTGACATAAAGATCTCACCATATATTGAACTTCTCCTGTTTCAATTTTTTTTTTGTTGTAATTTTTCATATTAAAACTGCATTTTCTCGCAATTCAAGTAATGTGATTATAATCGTAGTCACAACTTATAACTATAATCGAAAATCATAATGTCACTTAGAACCATAATTGGGAATCAGGGTGTTAGGAATGCGCAAGCAATGCTACAGCCATATCTATCATTATGCTGGATACTTATATACACTCTATTGGTTTCTTCACAAGTTGCAAGTTTCTCATGCAAATTAGGCCAAATATCTAATATCAGTTTTAATCATTTTTGCAACTGCGTGATGCCAGAAATCTTGGGATGAAAGAGGATGAAAAAGATCAGATAGTTCAAAACGTGAGATTACAGGCTGAAAATGTAGGTGAGAAGATGACAGAAGCACAAGAAAAGGCCCTGGAAGCAAAAAACAAGAAGGACGATGCCGTGCAAAGAGAACGCTCCGCTGCGAATCAGGCCGAAAACCAAGCCAGCTTGGTCGATGAGAAGCGGATAAATAGCATACAATCAGAGACCAAACAGAAATTAAAAGAAGCACTGGATGAAGTAAAAATGAAGACAGCCAATGCCTATGATAAGGCAAAGCAGGATATGAGTAAGGCATCAAATGTGGCTGCAGAGACCTACGGTGAAGCCAAACATAAAGTGGGCGAGGCATACGAATCGACATTGAACGAAAAGGCGACTCAAGGTGCCAAGGCTCATTCCGAGGCCGCCATGGCAAAGGCGGAGAAGGCGAAGACGTCGTAGGCAGCCGCCAATCATGGAGCTGTGAAGAGGAATAACTGGGGAATATATATGAGACTATAAGAAGTAAAACCTTGATGAGATTATATTTTGGCTCAAATATATACTTTTTTTTATTGTGATTTTTTATATTAGAGATGGAAAATAGTTATGCCAAGCCCAAATATATATTTTTTGGAGACAATGTTGGGATTTGATCTGCGGCCCACTGCTACATTGCATTGTGTATAAGATCAATAACTTAAGTTTCCTCTCTTTTAGTATGTTTTATTCTAGTATATAGTATATCCTCATAATTTTACGAGAAGTTTAAACTAGAAGGTAGTGTTTTTTATCATTAAATTATTTTTTTTTCATATCTAAAAAAAATAAGATAAAAATAATAATTTAATAAAAAATATTCAACCTAGAATTTTTAATTCTGCTTGATGGTCCCTATGCAAATCCGTGAGTTTCTTTATGTTGAAGTTACAGACCAACTTTTATAATAAAAAAATAGCTATTTGCATGCACTTGGTGACAAGTATTGTAAGGAAAGAAAACTAGATATATCTTGGAGTGTTTGCTGGTAGGGGCGGACGCAGTATTTATCGATAGTGGGAACTAGAGGTCGGTGATGATTCGTGCTTCTTGAAAAAGTTTATGGAGAAAATAGAAAATTTGTAATTTATTCCTTAAAATTTAGAGAGACTTACACAAGAGTTTAACTTTTCTATCCAATTTTCAATTTAGTTTATACTAAATTTTCAATTTAATCATTCTATTATATTTCTATTTTTTATTTTAAAAAAATCAAAACTCCCACTCCGCCAAACGTAGGTCCACCCTGTTTGCAGGTCATAATTTTATTTAACTTGCACGAAGAATTTCAAAGAATATCAAGAATTTCTATTAGCAATGCATAATTTGGAATATAAAGATAGCTTTAAGCGCATATTGTTATAATAATTTTATATTAATTCTTTTAAAATTTAAAAATTATATACGTTTCATAAAATTTAATACTTAATTTATTCTATATAAAAATTCTGACTCTGTTGTTGTTCTGTGTCATATATTATTTTATGGCATGTATTGGTTGATGCATTGCACGGACATCGACACGCGGATACGGACATGAAAACACTACATTTTCAGAAGTGTCGGTATTATTTTTACATGATAAATAAAGTATCGGTATCGATAAGTGTCAGAAACGGAAACATTTTTGACACAAGGATACGACTGTTATATGAAGTGTCGGTACATCGAAGGATACATGAATAAGGAATTTATCTTCCTTGTGCATGCATGACAAAGCTAGGTTTTCAAGATCATGCATTCTATTTCTACAGTTTCTGGCTGGTACCTGGGTTTTTGTTAAAAAAATCCCATGTTGCCAAATAAGAAACTCTTTCATACAATCATACTCCGACTTTTTATTTTTTCGGCGTGATCTTCTCTCCGTTAGACAAAACAGACTGAACAACAATTCAAAAAAGGCAAATATAGCGGGTATTGTCTGCTAATTCGTGTGTCGGTAAGGACAAAATTGCGTGGTAGGGCTGGAAGCATCCTAGTTTCCTCCAATTAGTAAGAAAGTGGCTAGGTTCACTTCACCTCACGCCAATAACCGAGAAGCCAGGGTAGCACGAAGGTTCTAAATTGCGGATTTGGACTGCGCAGCAATCTCAACCTTCTGCAATTTTGTATTGTAATAATTATATATATATATATATTTTAATATTTACTAATTATAATCATAATTGTAACTATAATTTAAAATTATAAATGAAATCAAGGAGAAAGTTCTTCAACGGATTATGCATGAAAATACTGTTATAGCTTGACTTACAGCCTTATTTTTCCCTTCTAATTCCTTTGTTTCCTTCCATTAAAGTAGTCTGGTACAGCGAGAAATTTAACCCATGGATGCCAAGAAAGAAAAGGTAAGGAATTACATGTTGTTGCAGCCTATGTTACACTATCTGCGCACATCTTTCACATTATTCCTCGTATTTATGTGGATGATGTAATCTGAATCAATCTCAACTTTTATATTGCAAATAAGTGGAATCAATCTAAATTAAATTATTTTATATGTGTACACGTGTGAAAGTTAAAGCTGTGCGTAACTGTTGGCCATCTTTTGCTTATAAGAATTAATATAACTTATAAAAGAAGATGGCAGATTGAATGAACAAGTTATGATAGCACAGACGGAAAATTACTGACAAAATCCAAGCCAATGGCTGCTTTGGATGTATTAGCTGGCCAGCATCTCCCCTGTTTGAATATGCACACACATCTGATCTACTTATTCAGTTGAATCCAGTTGTTTTCCCAACCAACAGCAAACAATAATCCAAAATTAAGATGAAGAGTCAGTCTTACATTTGCTGCTTCTTCGCAGATTGCTTGTTATTGTGCATCCAAACCTTGAATACCTGCCTCTTCACACCCACTTGAGAGCAAAATTGCTGTAGTTCTTGCTCATCTTGTTTCTGGATCTTCCACCCCAACTTCTCCGCAAATTCCATCATCCTATCCTTTTGTTGCTGTGTAAACTTAGTCCTGAACCTCTTCTTTGATAGGGCTGGCCGCACTGATATTTGGCCTCTACCATTTAACATGTCCAGATCCTCACTGGAAGACTCCGCCACCGCCAGGCCCCCACCAAACGCCATCATCACCGGCGGAGCTGAAGTGACGGCTAACCCATGTGAGAATGTATGAGGATGAGGAGGTATCCGATTTTGACGGTTGCTTTTGTCGGGATAATAGTTATAATGACCGGAAACGCCTCCCTCTTCTTTTCGGTGAAAATTCCGGTGACAATTACAAGCAGCACATCGCAACGCTTCCGGGGTGCCTTCTTCTCCACATGGCATGAACTCGCCGCAGCCATCTACAACATGACATCCCATGCTGGCCGCATGATTCTTCAGACATTCTCGATACCTAATCGAGGAAGTTGAGGTTGTTGTTGTTTGTGCGGTAAATCTAACAACAGGTGTGCTTGTTAAGGTTGTGGTGGCAACGGGAGGTGAACTTGAATCTGGATCTCTTCTGGTTCCCTGAGATTGTTGTTGAATTGATTCTGATTGAAGAGGATGATGATGATGACGATGATGATTATGATGCTCTGAAGAATGAGGCGGATTATTGGTGAACATTGTGGTGGCAATAGAAGATTGTTGTTGATCACTTCTTTCTCCTGCAATTGAAGAAGAGAGCTGTGGGGAAGAGAAATTTCTATTGGGGGGATTATTGTAACCCAAACTTCTTGTCTTTGGCATCTCTATTTCCTTGTCTTGGCTTCTCAGTTCCATCAAGATCCTATTTCTAATGAAGGCAAGAAATCTCTTTGAGTTATGGTATAATCTTTCTTAAACTATCACCCTCTTCTTCATAATTCTTCTTTATGGCTGTGGATTTTCCTGAAAACCTGTTATACGGCCCTAATTCATCCCATTCAATGGATGAAATAGACTTAATCAAAGATATAATTACTAGCCAGCACACCCAATAAAATTTTGTTCTTTTCTTTCCTAGTTATGATATTGACGTTCTGGGTGCTAAACCCACCAACCATTTTCACTAATCAGTCCCTTTCTCAGAGACGTGAACAATTGATTCTACTGTTTACACAGTGCTATTAAAAAATGGCCTTTTAATTGAGGAGGAAAATTTTTTACTGCAGAAGAGAAAAGTGTAAATAAAAAGATGGTAGAAATTCACTGTAATATAATTAAGCTGGGTCCCTTGAGAACCTGGATAACAACACTCACCTCTCAACAGCTAGATTAGCTGCAGGTATGAAGAGTAGTGATTGCACCAAGCAAAACCTCAAACTGCAAAGACTCCTAATCTTCTGACATTGATTAAGAAAGACATATCAGATAATAATCTTAATTTCTCAGAAAAGGGGCATGAAGAAAGAAGCAGCTAATAAAAGTTAAGAAGAGAGAAACCAAGATGGGAATTTTGTTTCCTAACAGCCATCTAGCCCCATAAAATTGAACCATGCAAAGAAAGGAAACAAGTGGATTGGTTTGCACTCAAAATATGAGTGATGACAAAACTATACTATTTCTGCAAAAGTGTTTGTCTTTGCAGAACAACCGACAGGGTCATGTTAGCCCGCACCACTTGTCCATTTCTTAATTATGGCCCTTCTCTGATCAGCCACACTCTGATCTGATCAAAGTGCCAAACCCTAGGGCTAACACAACTCAAGTGAATGCCTTAAACCAGCATAGTAAGAGAGAAAGTGGAAAAGAAAGGTTCTGCCCCTCTTGCCTGGTATTTTCCTGCAACCTTAAATTCTTAGATTAAAGGGTTTGATCGGACACATGTAAATCAAAGTGAAAAAAACCACAATTTAAGAGGCTCCCGGGGGGCTGTTTAAGATAATAATTAGGCTAAGATAATTACTAGAAAAAAAAAAGGAATAATAAGAGGGAAAGAGACGTGTTGAGGAGATTAAAGTGGGTCAAGTGAATGCTTGCTGGGCCACTGTACAGAACTTGTCCTATTACTGTTTGTCTGTGTGGTGTCTTTGTAAGTGTGTGTCAGATTCTCTCCTTTTCTTCTCTCTCTACTGGAGGCTGTTTGTGTTTGAGAGTTGTGACTGGTTGGTTGGTGTTGGCCTGCGGCTGTTGTAATATATGGAAGGAGAAGGATGGAATTATTTCAGGAGAAATATTGTCAGAGACATTCTCTTCCACATAAGATGGTTCTAATAAAATGCAGGATACGTCCTATTTATACAAGAAGGAGTGTTCCAAAAGTATTATTGGGAGAAATATCTCCAACACCACTTTATATCGAACCCAATCTTTTGCCAAGGCTAAGATCAATGATCAACTTGACTTTGTTTACGGCATTCCTTCATCTTTTCTCGTTGCAATTGATGCTATTGGCTATTCTTGTTAGCATCTTTCATTTTTCTGCCTCACGTAGCAGTATGTGCTTGTGCTTTTTTGGTTGCTTTGTGGTACAGTATCAAGTTGGCCACTATGCAAATGACTTGATTACCCAACTGTGTCCGTATTAGTTGACTTGACTCACTGTTTGTTCTTTGGCAACGATGCTCTATTTGACATTATATACACAACTTAATTAGAGAATATCTTATAACATACAGTGTAAAAATAGTGTGAATATCTAAGCTTTTGGCATTAAAACTTACCTCTGGCATCAAAATTTAACCCAGAGAATTCAGATACTTCTGGATTTGCAATTATTAGATACCCCATATCAATCAAAAGAAATAAAGCGATGGTTATCACATTGGTCCTATATATATATATCTTTATCCTCAACAAAATTACATATATAAGCATCAAAATAAATTATATGGCATCAACATGTCAACTCAAACGCATGGGAATCACAAGTGAAAAGTCTTATCTTAATTCTTTGTGAAGGAAAAAAGAAGGAATGCTAAAGTAGCTGTGATGACTTAAGAAAGCTATCAATCCCACTTGTGCACTTTAAAACCAGAATATAGCATTCATATGATCAGTTCTCGACTACGTCCAGATCCAATGAATATATAAAACTTAAGTTATACTGATTTTGTGTCAATATATTCAGTTAATCAAAAAATCCAAAAAAAAAAAAAAAGAAGTTCAATATTAGATTATGGTTTAGGTGTAGAATATTTACATGCGTTTTGCTTTGTCGCCGTCTAATAAGTCTCCTGAATCAATTGTTTTACTAACCAATTAGAAAATAAAACTATATCAGAATTAGAAAATTTATCCATTTAAACAGAAAAACATCTTATATAAAAATAGTTTCATTTACTTGATTTATAATTATAAAATATATAATAAAAATATTCTATTTATCATAAAAAAACATTAAATATAAATGAACTTTTTATGACGAAAAATATGTTTCTTCAAAATAAAGACAACCAAAGTCTTTTACTAGAATACCTCGTGAGCTCCTTGAAGGTTCCTAGTAACAATTTTTTATGTTATCGAATTCTAATATATACTACCTTTTGGTTGTTAAAGGGAACAACTTCCGAGCAATTTACTGGTCTTTGTGCTTAAAACAAGGTTACGTATTTCAGAAAATTCACGGAGGGGATTGTGTTTGTGAATTTTTTTTTTATATTTTTGTAATTTTATTATAATTGTTAAGCTCAGATATTAAATACATTTGTAATCTTTTATAAAAAAAAATATAAATTCTATATTATAACTTTTATAATTTTTATATTAAATTTTCATGAAAAAAATTGTATTACATTTGAGTATGGGAATTCATATACGTGGCATGTGCTCAGCCAAAATTTCCTCTTCATTTTTTTTTAATTTTATTTGTTATTTATCAATTTAAAATTCCACCGCGTAGATAATAAGTCAAGCGAAAATTATTCTGAACATCTTCAAGGTAGTGTCACTAACATAGCTGAACTAACTACAATGGCAATGGTTTACATGCATCATTTAAATTAAAATTTAAGTTTATACACACACACACACACATATATATATATATATATATATACACATATGAATTTTCACAAAATAAAGTTGAAATATTTTGTCCAAATAAAAAAATCATTAAATCATGATTTATTTAGTTTAATTGATTGAAAAAATATTAAATCAGATAAATCAAATGATTGAATCAAATTCAAATTATAACTATTTTACAATTACATTTATTGAATTCACCCATTCGATTATGATTTTTAAACCACTGGTTAAATGTCTATGTGGAGCCCCATAAACTTACACAAGTACTTTTGTCACACCAAACAATACCTGCCGTCCTACAAAGTAATATCAACTTTCCCTTTTTTTCCACACCTGAATCAAAGAAAGCAATGCAAAGTGGATTATGGATTTGAGGGTCACAATCACCTAATGCACGCCGATACCTGGTGCAATCTTGTAAAGAGAGATCCTTGATACATTTCTAAAATTGTGAGTGCATTTTATACATCTTTTGATGGGGTTTGCAAAATTGTAGATCCCATAGTTTGTAAATGAGAGTAAATGTGAAATGTCTCTAAAAGAGTACATGTAACAAAATTACTTTATGTTTCAAGCCAAATTTCACAATCATGAAAAGATTCAACTTGATGTGTGGATTTTCACAGTAAACAAATGAAATTTTGATCCTCACAAACTTTTGAACTGAAAGCAACACATATTAAAATTATGATAAATTATAAATTAAAAGTTAACTTGTAAATCACTTCAATCAATTGTAGGTTATAAAAAGATGCTATCCGTGTAGGTTACAAATGAAGAAGTGTTTAAATCTACAATTCTAAAATTAGCAAAGTGTTGTATTATAGCAAATTACTACGAAGAACTCAAAGGGTGTTTGATAGTTCAAGTTGTTAAAATGGCAAAATAATGTTCGTTTCTAAATGCTAAACTCCTATTTGTAATTTTGAAAAATAATTATTTAAGATAACTCTTTCAGATAACTGCTCATTTGAATAATATATGTGTGTCCAAATATTTTAAAACTAAGTAATTGACAAAATACATAAATGCAATATAAAATGAAGTTAACTCCTGCAAGAAATCAACTAGATAACCACCCATTAACCCATTCCACGTACTCGAAACCAAGTCATGTGGCAAATATATAAGTCATCAAATCCTAGTTACACTTACCATCGAACTAATATATTACTCGGCTTTGCTTCAATTGTCCAATCCAATGTTAAAATTTCTAAACTATAGTGGTAACAGAGGCTCTTTAGTTTGGTTGGCTTGAAATAATTTCAATGCACTAATCTAGTAGAAAGAAAGTGGATCAAACTATACAATCATGACACACAATAGTCTAGTTAAGAATTTCTCTAGCTCCTTAATCAAATCCTATTAGAGTAACTTGGTTGAAACAGGTATCCATGCAAAGGAAAGAAAAGAAAAACTTTTGGGTTGCTTATACCAACATCTTACTTGTGGTCACTTTTGACTAACACTTTTGCACATAGATTAATGGTAATGATGATGGCTATACTGTTGGTGTATGCTCTAGAAGCCAATCATGGGATGATTGTTTGCATACATTATATTACGTTTTAATGGCAATTCAATTATTATAT
>JANHAO010021825.1:0-12393 GCA_026873985.1 Saraca asoca
ATCTTACGTATGCAATGCACAATGAATGCAATATAAGATGAACATTCAACCTTTAATATCCAATCCATAGAATGTATAGTCATGGTTACGATAGGGCTCAATCAAATTAGCCTAGGGCACCCATCCAAACTATCAGTTAGGGTTTCTGGTGGCGACAGAGCTTTCAACTAGTTTCATGGGCCTCATAAATCCAATAGTCGAGATCCTTCTTGCACTTTTGAGTTTTAGGTCCAAATGATTTGAGGTGGTAGTGACCTTCTTCTTAGGACAAGTTATTTAGGGTTAAGGATCGATCTGCATTTAGTGACCTGATCATTTCTTTTTTCTTCTTTTTGTGCAGATGTCTCCACCCCATAGACACTGCTTCCACCTAATAGTCAATGAAGAAACTAAGTCTGAGGATAGCGAGGAAACACTCTGTTTCATTGAGGGCGTGACCTCCTAGAGTGACAAGGTCGCTAGTGAGTTTGAAGCATACTTTAGGCCTGAGGATTCTGTAGCCCGTTCCCCTTTCATATGTCATCTTTCGATAGTCAGGTTGAGAGAGCTCGAAGAGATAGTCAAAGCGTACTTTTTTCAAAAGGGATGCCATGTGCTAATTCCTTCTCGTAGCGACCGTGCTGCTTACCCTCTTGAGAATTTATAGTGATTAACCTTGGTGCTAGATTTAGACTCCTAGTTGCCCCCTTTATAATCTATTTTTTGAATAAGCTAAGGCTTTCCCCTATCCAATTGACTGCAAATGCCTATTCGAGTTTGATTTCTTTAGCTCTTATTTATTTAAGAAACAGTCTTCCTCCCCCGTCGGCTAGGGATTTTAGCCATCTCTATGGTATCAAAAGTATTGGATAGCGAGAAAGCATTTATTATCTTTCAACCCATCCATCTAAATATAAGAAAATCCTACCTCAAGGGGATGCTAAGGGGAAATCCAATGCAAGGCACTACACAACCCACTGGTTTTATGTTTCCTGCCCATCCTTGCATCATCTTCAAAATTTTAGTTTTGTCTCAAATCCTGGTAAGTGAGCTGAGTGCATATGGGTTAATTTCATTTTTTCCTTGTTGCGAGCTAATCTTTGTTGTGCTTTTTACAAGGGAGCTAGGAAGGATAGGCTAGAGTTAAAGGAGGAGGAGGCCGGAGTGCTTGATCAGTTCGCTACTTTTGAAGACTTCTAGAACGATCTGGGATTTAACAAAGAGATTTTACAGACGTATAGACTCTCTCATGCTCTTGGCACCGAGCTTCTTAACACCTTGTCAAATATCAGAGAACGAGGTGTCAGGGAGGTCGCTCTAGCGAACTTTAGGGATCAGAGTGGTATGGGGAGAGTTAACTTCATCATGCCTCCTACTTCAGTGAGGTCAAGGCATTATGCCGCTCCTGCCTCTGCTCAAGCTGGTTGTCCCTTCTCCTCTATTGGTGCCTCAGCTTTCGTTCACACAGGGTTTTCTTCCTCATCTGTTGTTGTTGCTCTGGCTTCTACTTAAGACGATCAACCTTCCTTCTCCACTAGTGCTCAGCTTATGTCCCTAGTGGGTTTCCTTCCTCCTTAGTGATTAAGGAGGAAACTTTGCTCACCCCAGTCCCCATTTCACAACTGAGGCCTCCTGAAGTTAAAGGGGGAGTACCGAGGTCCCCAAATCATAGTGAAGAAGTTCTGGCCGAGCCTCTTCCCAAAAGACAAAGGACTGATAGAGGAAAGGGGGTTGTCATCGATCTAGAGGATGAATCTGAGGACATTTTGAAAGATGTTTCCAAAGGCCCTAGACCCAAGACTTTGGCATTTTACAACATTATGGAGAAGAACATGGATTGGATCTTTGGGTTATCATACAAGGTCTCTAGAGAACGAGAGGACGCAAGGTAGCATCTTGGTGGCCATTCTGACTCGTCACTGCCTCCTGGTCGGTATTGCATTATTTTTTTATTTTATTTGCACACTTCCTAACATCTTACAATCCTTTTTAAAGGGGGCTTTGGAGTCGATAAAGCTGAGAGATGAGATCTTAAGCTAGGAGGCAGAGTGAGGTAAGCTCGAGGATAGCCTAGCAGTAGCAACCAAGGAAGAGACCAAGCTGAGGAGGAGACTGCAAAGCACTCAACCTACAAGGAAAGAGGTTGAAGAAACCTTGGCTCATGAGATGGGTAGCTTATCCTCAGGACTCCACAAAGCCCTTGATGAGTTGAGGCAAATGAGCGAGGAGATGGCCATTTTAGCAAGGGGAGCTGAGGTCCACAAGAGGCAGTTACAGGCTGCTCAAGAAAAGGTAGCTCGTGCTAAGGAAAAAGCGGTGTGAGCCAAAGAAGAGGTAAAGTAACCTACTAAGAAAGTTGCCCAGGCTGAAGAGAAGATTGCCAAGGTTAAAAAGGAAACGTCAGCCATGGTGGCTCATGCTGCAGAAGTTGCAATCTCTGAAACTACTGATCATTTCATGTACATCTTATGGCAGAAGCACCTTGACTTTAATTTCTCGTTCTTCGGTGGAGAAATTGATGCGACCATTCAAGGCTTTGTTAAGGATGCAAAGGTAGCCTCAGTTCCTGGTGCTAAAATAGCTAATGATTTTCTGGCTCAAGATAATGACTAGGTTGAAAATAACTCGTCAATGCAAGGAACGACCTTAGCAAGATCTAGAGAGCAAGTGATGGATAATCCGCTTAAGCCTGCTATTGATTCCTCAGCTTATCAGGACCCATCTGATCCTCTGGCTTCCTTTTGAATTGCTTTGTCGTGTATTATTCTTGCTTTTGTTTCATACACTATTGGACAATTTGAATGTAGTTGAAACATCTTTATAAATTTCCATGTGATCTATTTATCTTCGTTTGTCTTCGCTGAATGCACTAACTAATTTAAAGTTCTTCTTGTATTTGAATGTCTTGCATGCTTGACTGGCAATTTATTGGGCAATTTACTACATTGTACCAAGTAATCGATAAGCCAAACATAAAAAATATCATATTACGGCTTGTTATTCTAGATAGATCTTATAGTTCTTAATACAAACCGATAAGAACTGCATTAGGGGATCTTTTAGTAAACAAAATTGAAAAAGAATTTTAGACCTCCTTATTCAAGTATAAACAATAATACAGAATTGCGAAGCTGGGTTTGCTCTTATTAATAATACAAACGGAGATGCTCAACATTCCATGCTCGATAGAATTTAGCCCTATCCATGCTAGCTAAGTGATATGATCCATTGCCCAGGTTCTTCTTTATTGTGTACAGACCTTCCCAATTCAGCCCTAAGGTACCTTTGTTGGACTTATGAGCTCTGAGTAGAATAAGCCACAATATGAGGTCACCCACTCTATAATTCCGTGTTTAGAACTTTTTGTTGTAATATCTCACAATTTGCTCTTAGTAAGTTATCATTCTGAGGCAGGCTGTGTCTCTTAGCTCTTCAACAAGGTCAAGGCTTGCAGTGAGTAGCTGATCATTTTCCTCTCAATTGAAAGTTGTTCTCCAGTGAGAGGCCACTTTGTATTCTACTGGTATCATCGCTTCAGGTCCATAAACCATTGAGAAAGGGGTCTCTCCTAACGTGCTGCGAGCCGTGGTTCGATAGGCCTATAGTACCTTCGATAGTTCATCTACCTATGCTCCCTTCCTAGCCTCCAATTTTGTTTTCAGGATTTGCTTAATGATTTTATTCACAACGTTGACCTGTCCATTAGCTTGAGGATGGTCTACGACTGAAAAGCTCTTCTTAATCTTGAGATTGCTATAAAAATTGTTAAATCACTCGCTAGTCAATTAAGTCCCATTATCTGTAATGATCTACTGAGGAACTTTGAACCGGTAGATGATATTGCTCCAAACAAATTTCTCAATCTTTGAGGAAGAGATTTCAAACAACTCCTTCGCTTCGGCCCACTTGGTAAAATAATCGACAGCGACCACCATGTGCTTGTAATTGCCACGACCTGTTGGGAGAGGTCCGATCAGATCAATCCCCATATCGCAAAGGGCCAGGGGCTAACCATCTATTGAAGACTGGTTGGAAGAGCTCAAGGAACTTTGGAGAACCTTTGACACTTATCACATCGTTTAACAAGGCTAATTGCGTCCTTCTTCATGGTTGGCCAGAAAAAACCTTGCCAAGTGCTTTGTGAGCTAGAGATAGCCCCTTAGCGTGGTTTCCATAGTGCTCAACATGAATATCTTCAAGGACGATGTCACAATCGGGTCCATTGATACATCTAAGAAGTGGACCTAAAAAGCCCCTCCTATAGAGCATGTTATTGATAATGCAGTACCTAGTAACTCGAGCTCACGTTTGGTGTGCTTCTAACTTATTTTTCGAGAGCTCACCACCTTGTAGATATTTTAGGATTGGGCTTATCCATGAGTCCTGGGCTATAATAGTTATTGCTAGGACATCCTTTTGCTCGATGCTCAGTGATGGGAGAGTCTGCACCGAGACTATACCTGAGAAATCAGCATCTTTGGTTGTGGCCAAGCAAGCTAATGCATCTACATGCATGTTCTAAGTTCGTGGGACCTGGCTAATCTCATACTTTTGGAAATTATTAAGTAACTCCTGAACTTTTTGGAGGTAAGCAGCCATTTTTTATCCCTTCGCCTAGTACTCACCCTTTACATGATAGACGATGAGTTGAGAATCACTAAAGATCCTCAGGTTCTCAACTTATACCTCTCTTCCTAAACAAAGTCCTATGAGCAGTGCCTCATACTTTGCCTCATTGTTGGTGGCTTGGAATTTGAATCATAGCATGCAGAAGATTTTATGTCCTTCTAGGATGATTTACAATACTCCTGCCCCCACCTTTCACTTGTAAGAGGACTTATATGTGAAAAGTTCCTACCATGGTCCTTCCAAAGTCTCTGGCTCGTCCTCTATAGGCCTAGTGAACTCTACAATGAAGTCTACTAGCACTTGCCCCTTAATTGCTGATCCTGTCTTGTATTAAATATCAAATTGGGCAAGTTTGATAGCCCATTGTAGCAGACACCCTGAGGTGTCCGTCATTTGTATTGTTTGCCTCAGTGGGTATTGAGTGAGCACCTCAATGGTATACACCTGGAAGTAAGGTTATAGCTTCCTAGAAGCAATCACGAGACAGTAAGTGAGTTTTTCCATTAGCATGTAGTTCTCTTCTCCATTCACCAGCCTTTTACTCATATAATACACAGAGAGTTTGGTCCTATTTTCCTCCTGAACAAGGGCTGTGCTGACTACATGCTGGGACACTCCCAAATAGAGAATAAGATCCTCGCCCTCTTGTGGCTTAGACAATAAGGGAGCTCAACCGAGGTATTCCTTCAAATGCTGAAAGGTAGTTTTGCACTCCTTGATCCACTTGAAGCACTTAGCCTTCCTTAGGACATTGAAGAATGGCTTGCATTTGTCAGGTACCTTGGAGATAAATTGGCTAAGCGCAGCTACTCGACCAATTTGGCTTTGTACATCTTTGACTCCAGTCGAGGATGCTTTGATTTTCTTTGGGTTCGCTTCTATCCCCCTACTATTTACCATAAACCCAAGGAATTTTCTTGAAGACACTCCAAACACACACTTTAATGGATTCAGCTTCATTGGATACCTCTTTAGAATACAAAACATTTCCTCCAAGTCTCTCACATGTTCCATAACCTGTCTGGACTTCACAAGCATATCATCTACATAGACTTTCATATTCCTTCCAATCTATTCTTTAAATATTCTATTGACCAACTGTTGATAGGTCACTCCCGTGTTCTTTAGCCCGAAGGGCATCACCTTATAATAATAAAGTCCATGATCAGTAATGAACATGGTGTGCTCTTCATCTTGGGGATCCATGGGTATCTAATCATTCCTTGAATAAGCATCTATGAAGCTAAGGAGCTGATGTCTGACTATTGCATCGATGAGCTGGTCAATTCTTGGTAATAGGAAACTATCGTTTGGACAAGCTTTGTTAAGATCGATGAAGTCTATGCATGTTCTCCACTTCCCATTTTTCTTTTTTACCAAGACAGGATTTGCTACCCGAGTCAGGTAGTGGGCTTCCCAATGAATTTGTTTGCCAAAAGCTTGTCTACTTCCTCCTTAAGAGCTGTAGATTGTTTTACAGTTAGTGGTCTCTTTTTTTAGCAAACTGGTTTATGAAGGGGATCTATATTCAACTTATGAGACATAATCTTAGGGTCAATCCCCACCATATCTTTATGATTCCATGCAAAGATGTCCAGATTTACTTTTAGAAAGTCGGTCAGCTGGGCTTTCACCTCATGGGATAAGTTCTTCCCCAGTTTGAGGCATCTTTGACTATCTATTTTGCTGACTTATACCTCGTCAAACTCTTTGATGGGTCCTGTTTCCCTCTCTGCATCCAGGTCATGAGGGTCGAGATCGTGACTTACTCTCATGATGCTCAGAGCTTGGTGTTCCTCGCTGGAGACCATATCAACTCTCTTCCCTTTCTCCCTAATCTTAACAACATCTTTGTAACATCATCGGACAGTGTACTATTCTCCTTGCACATGACTCCATTAGGGGTTAGGAATCATACTATTAATATTCTGGTGGATATGACCAAGTCTAAGTCATTCATTGCGAGCCACCCCAATATTACGTTGTAGGCTAAAGGGCAGTCAACGAGTAGGAAATTGACTAAAATTATGGCTTCATGATCTTGGTCCCCTAGAGTGAGAGGAAGCCTGACTTGTCCTATTGGGACAATAACTTTCCAGTGAAGCCAAAAAAAGCTTCGAGCGAAGGCTTCAAGTGGCTTTCATTCAACCCCATTTGTTCGTAACACTTTTTGTACATGACATTCACTGAGCTCTTTGTGTCCAGCATAATTCTTCGTGCCTCAGTGTTACTAACCTTCTCCTATATGATGAGAACATCATTATGGGGTGATCAAATTCCCTGTGCATCATCATCCATGAAAATGATGCATTCAAAAGTGGTCTTAGCTCTCTTAGTAGGTCTTTTTGGCTCATAATCCACAGACAAGACATAATTTGCACTCTGCACATAATTTTCATGTGACCTGCACAAAGTTCCTGTAATGTGCAGTCCGCCATGGATGGTATCAATAGTTCTTGCTACAGTCGACTGCTCTTGCTCGGCCTACCGAGATGGTTGAGTTGATGATTAGGATTGCTAGGATTGCTCTGTCGTAGGTCACACCACATAGTCTCTTAAATAGCCTTTTCTGATTAGGTCCTCGATCGCATCTTTAAGTGACCTACAATCAGAAGTGTTATGCTCGATATCGATGTGGTAGGCATAAAACCTATTGGTGTCTTTGTTCTTTTGCAAGGTTTTTAGGGGCCTAGGATGCCCAAAATTTTCTCGGTGCTTCTCAGTGGCAAATATCCTGTCTGGAGTGTTAGATAGGATGCTGTAATTATCATAGCAACCTAAAGGTTTAGGTCGCTCCCTCCTTGCTTTCTTGGCGGGTTGGACTTCAATGCTGACATTCTGACCTTCTTTACTCTTTTCACGGTTATTCCCCTTCTTGCTCTGATTGAGGGCGGAGCTACCTATCTCTTTTCTTTGACCAGGCTTTTTTGAATTGAAGGTCTCCTCCCATCTGACCTCTTTCATGGCTCACTCGTAAAATTTTCCTAAGTCTTTCATCAGGGATTTGTAAATACTCTTGTATAATTTTTTATCTTTTCGAAAACCTACTGAGATAGCCATCAAAATGCTATCATCTGAAGGGTTGTCTACATTGTTCACCACACTACAGAATCCAGAGATATAATCCTTCAATAACTCGTCTCTCTATTGAAAATTTGTGGTGAGGTGACAAGACGGCGCGAGCTGTCTCCTCAAGGCTCTATATTAGTTAATAAATTTCTTTTGACATTCTTCCCAGCTCTTAATGCTACGAGCTGGAAGGTTTTTGAGCCATGCCTTGGGCACATCTCCAAGAGTAGTTGGAAAAATACGACACTTGACCAAGGGATTGGTCGCCTAAAGATCTATCTGGATGTTAAAGGCATCCAAGTGGTCATAAGGGTCATCCTTCCCATCATATGATGGAATTGCAGGGACCTTGAACCGATGAGGAAGGGGTTCCATCTCAATCTCTCTAAAGAACGGGGTCCTCTCCTTGTAGTAGCCTAATTGATCCTGAGCTGAGGGGTGTTTCTCTAGTCATTGGACTCCCTGCTATAATTCCTCCACCATTGAATTTTACATTTCATATTGATGGCCTCTGGTGCTGTCACGGGATGTATTTGAGCCCTCAATGCGATTTGAATTTTTGGGTCATTTGTTTCTATCGTGGTAGTAATCTTGATGGTCTTGCACTTCAGGTTGCGAACTGGAAGAGTGAATTGAGTTTGCAAGTCAGGGTCCTTCTTCTGTCGGCTTCTCTCCTTGATCCAACACCGCTTGTGGCTCCATATCTACTCTTCCTACTGCTGCAGCTTCAACCTATCTTTAGACTTCGTGGGTGTGCATTTGAGTTAATGTTATAACAACGTCGACAAATTTTTTTACTATGTTTTCAAGCGGCTCCTAGCGTTGGTGCAGCACTTGCACACCATCAGTTCCTAGGGGGATGGAAGAAGCACTTGCTAGGACTAGACTCCCCTCTTCTAACAAGTTTCGTTGTTGTTCCTGAATGCCACCCGAACGATTTGCAACGGCATCAGAGCTCCTGGTTGTTCTTCCTCTTGCCATCATGGTTAGTTGATGAAATAATGGAATAGTAGTCTGGTCCTACTGGGCATGCCAAAATGTTAATGGTCAATTTTGTTAATCGGTCAACTAAGGGTTCTAGAACCCAAACTGCTGTATTGCAATCATGGAAATATCAAAGGATAACAAAAGCAAGAAGAAGAAGAAGAGTAAGAATGAACCCATAGAATTTTATCGTGATTCGACCAAAGCCAGTATGGCCCCTACATCCATGGTGGTTATATTTGCTTTCTGAGATTGTTTCTCTGTTTGGTTTTTACAGAGTTACAACACTTATAATTCTATCTCCATTTCAACAGGGTTTCTACATGTATTTTTCTATATATATGTTACAATGGATTCCTCTCCTATTTATAGGAGGCAAAAAGGTTACAAGTTGTAATTTATTATTATAAAACTATGATTACATTTGCATTAAGCATTAAATGCTAAACATCAAGTAATAAATGCAGGGCAAATCATTGTTAGACTTTGGAGGCTGATTTGCAAGTTGGTAGAGTATTCAGACTGTCTATCAAACATTAGCTATTTCCAATTGCGTCAGGGGGAGCTCGTTGTGGACTTGATCTGCTGAAGGTTTCGAGCTCACACCGTATGATCTGTCATCTGGCTTCAGTGACCTCATTCTAGATTAGGTCGTACCTTTGTCTTAATCTGGTCCATTAGGCCTTTGCTGGCTCAGACCATAAAATACCCATAACAAGTTATGCATGTGATTTTTGTTTGGTTATCACCCAGTTGGTTATACGTACTATGTTGTCTGGGCTTCTATGGTCTTTGTTTTGTTGTATAGGCTATAGGGCGTGTAGCCCTTGTCTGTTGTGTTGGCATAATGCCTAAGGTTCGAAAAACAGAGAAAATTCTGCCAGATTTTGTTTAGAAATCTGATAGAGTATTTGATAAATATACCTGTCTAATTATATTACATATAAAAGGTGTCATAGCAAGGATGCCACTGCATTATTAGGCTGGTAGAGGATCTCCTAATAGTAACCTTCTATGCCAGTCATATGTCATAGATCAGGGCGTGACATTTATATTCCTCAGCATATAAGAAAAAAGTTTACTTAAATGCACACTTAAGCATATGTGATTATTAAGTAAAAATTTGTTACATCAAGTTAGACTTCAAATATTAAAAAAAAAAATTAATGTGTTATTACTCTTTTAAAATTAATACTTTTGAATAATTAAAAATATATTGTTACATTAAAAAATAAATTTTAATTGAAACCATGTTGCTTGATCTTTAAATAAAGAAGATAATTATTGATTATGATCAAAATAATTAAGATTAAATTTAATAAATATATTATTCTACTTGAAAATTAATTAAATCTAAAGTAATTATTATATTTTTAATTTATTTAAATTTATATGTTGCCACCATAACTTAAAAAGTTCTAGATCCATCCCTATTTACAATTATTTATTTTATGAATTTCATTACATATTATTTAAAAAAAATTAGATCTCATTATACATAAAAAATTTTGAATCTATCTTTATTTAAAATGAGAGAAACATAAGACCCAATAGAATAGGATACACATTTCTAGTATCCATATGTAGAGCCGAAAAGAAAAAAAAAGGGAAGAAGAAGAAAGAAAGAAATAAAGAAAGGTTTGACTTAACTGGTCATTAACCAAACACAATATAACCAACTCATCCTTTAAGCAAATTCATAATATAAGCCAAATTATCATTCCACACCACCAACACGTAAGATATTTTAAATTTTTATTTAGTAACATTGGAAGCTCTTCACCAAGTAAGGTGGCTAGTTCTCTCTAGTAATACCATTCTTGAGAAACTTGACAAATGAAGCCATGTAGTGGTCCTGGTGCAGCTCTTGATCTCCCACAACTGCAGCAGCTTCTCTTGTTTTGATTCTCATTTTCTCTCCCCCTTCCAAAATCATTGCTTCTCTGAGGGATTTGGCTATGTCTTCTCTGCTAAATGACCTATCTTCACTTCAATGGCCAAACCCTTATCCACCAAAAACCTTGCATTAAGAGGCTGATCTATTATAAAGGGTAAAACAACAAGGTTATGACCATATTGCAAATTTTCACTCACAGAACCCCACCCAGAATGAAACAAAGAACCCCCAATTGAAGGATGTGCCAGAATCTTCTGTTGTGGGGCCCACCCAATGCAAACTCTTCCTCTCTTTGATGTTCTCTCGACAAATCCAAAAGGCAAAGAATCATGATTTTGAATTGCCCAGCTGGGTTTGCTCAGTGCCCGTAAGAATGGAAGTCCAGAAAGTTCCAATCCATATGCTATCTCGTAGACTTGTTCTTAGCTGAGCTTGCACTCACTGCCAAACCCTACAAACACAACTGACTTGGTTGCTCTCTCATCAAGCCACTCAAAAATCTCACCCCAAAAGGAATCAGAAGTTTCCTTGTTAGATTCTAACCAATTTGGAGGCGACAAACCCATGGGAATCACTGGATTCCCAGTGATTTTCTCATAAAGATTTAAATATTCACCTTCAATCTCATAGCAACTACGAAAAGCCACTGCTTGGCAAGCCTCAAGTATCTTGGCGAGTCTTGAACCGTCAATTATCCCGGAAGCATTTTCCCCGTAAAATCCAGGGTGCGCAATAACTGCCTCGGATGACCGGTATGCCACCGACGACGGGAAAGTCACCCATTCATTCCGGTGTCATGGTGAGACTCTCCGGCGGCAGGCGAGCTTTCCCTTTGCCGTAAAGACTAAGGTATTCCGGTGGACCCATGAAAACCATAAAAGAAGCAGAAAAAACAGAATAAAGCATTAAATTTATCTGAAACTCCTGAGCAATCTGTACCACCCAGTGAGGACTGAAATCACAAATGATCCAATCTGGGGGTTGATTTGCAATTAATTTCTTGATTGGATGTTGCTGAAGATCATATGCCACTTTTAAGTACTGGATTTCTCAAATGGAACGTCTATTGTGGCTTCAGCTCCTTCGGGCAAAAGTTCATTTTCCAAAGATGGTAATGGAATTTCCACAAAATCAAGCAAAAGAGATAAGTTGGAAGGAATTTTAGGAAGACGCTGAGTGTTTTTGGGAGAGGATATGAAGGGGACATGAACTCGGTATTTAGCTAAGGCTATGGAAAGCTGAAAAAATGGTGTAAGGTGGCCAAAGGCATACCATGGCAGCATGGCAACATGAATTGTGTCTTCTTCACTCATTCTGATGAGTTCCTCTTTTCTGGGTCACAAGATGATGCAAATTATAAGGCAAGAACTCTGGATTATAAATTTGATGAAGTTACTGTTGTAATGCTACAATTATTTATATATAACTTGTAGGAGAGCGTGTGCAAACCTTACGTTCATCTGCGTCATCAAATTAATGGAAAAATTTACTTCACGTTTTTTACACTCTCGATCTTTCATTTAATAATAAACTAGTAATGCGCCCGTGTTATGCACGGATTTAACGATGATTGCATGAAATATGTTATCATAATAAAATTAAATTTTATAATTGTATTTTGTAATTATTTTATATAAATTATAAATTAAACGTTTATAATAGTGAAAAAAATATTTGAATTATTGTATTTTATTTGTCTACATTGTTTGTTTCAATATGTTACTAAAGTTAATACATGATGGCTTAGACAGTGAATCTGAAATTTATAGAAGAATAATTGATAATAATTCTTTGTTTGTTCTGCGAGATGTCTGTCCTCTTGACCTTCATTCTAA
>JANHAO010021826.1:0-12389 GCA_026873985.1 Saraca asoca
AATACCAACATCGCAAAGGGTTTATCAAGAAGTAATCTAACTTGAATTAATGAGTGAGTAAGAAACTAAGCAACACCAAAAGCATTTATCCTCATATATGAATCTAATTGAGATGTAATGAATAAAATCCACTAAAGCTAACCACATAATGCTTAAATACTTCTCAGTAATCCATCCATAATAGATTTTAAGTATTATTGAGTGATGAAGTAGATACCTACTATGAGATAAAGCACCTAAGAGTTAAGTAACTAGATCCAAAATAAGACCCCTTAGATCAACCAATGAGGGATAGTCAACCTGGCTTACAACCCTGTAAAAAGAGTGCACTAAGTTCACACCAAAAAGTTATATATGCAAAAAAAAAAAAAAAGAGTTCCAATATGTAACTTTTAAATTTGTTTATTCTATTTTTATATGGAACATAGTCTACTTAATGAAGATAGTAGTTCATCAATCTAATGTTTGCAGTTCTAGATACATTTCTTTGAAATCTAATGTTTGCTTAATGAAATAGACATCCAATAATATTGTAGAATGTAAAGATTATTATCCTTGTCAAATGCATAATTACCTGCCAGCATTTATCAGCCAGTCAAAAACAAAATTTTCAAGGCCAAACCAAAGCTTCTTTGTAAATAAGATAAGAATAAAAACATGTTAAAAGGAACACTTGTTTGACTACAAAACTACATAAACATGTTCACTCAGCTATTAACTAACTTTTTCATCTGAAGGATAGTCCTAATAAAACTCAGCATACATTGAACAAACTGCTTTGTTTGACTCTAATATAACATTAAATAGGAATTGATGTACAATCTATACATTCACAAGAATATCAAATTTATAAGTCTTACTTAAATGCATAAACAACAAGACAAACAAACAAATATGTAGGTTAACCTACATAGCTTATTTAATCCTTGGATCTTTTGGACATATAGTTCAAGTAACTTAAAATTACACTCCTTTAACTTATAACTAAGAATCTAGGAAGAGAACGCCAAGATGCTAAAATTGGAATATCACACTGATTCCAACTTGGAAAAAGTAATGATCTTTAAAATAATCAGAGCTCCTCTTTACTCTTTTGTTGCATTTCAGTTGCTTTCATAGGCAACTCATTTTTAACCAATCCACATAACCTCCTCCTATGTTACTCACATCTTTATAACCTTGCCAATTCAAATTCCTAAATTAATACAAGTTAACATTTTCATGTTTTCAACTAATACCATCATATATGCCAAGATACCATGATTTATATTAGTGATTCGTGTTCATAATATTATGCTATTGCTATCTTCTATGATGTTAATTTTTTACGATCTTTTCTGCAATAATCTTATTTTTCGAGAAACAACAATTGTTATAATACAACCATAACTGGAATTTAAGACCATAAAACTTAACATAATTGACTTACAGATGCAAGAAGGTCAGTAGTTGCATACAGAGATCTGACACCATTCTGACAGTCCTAAAACGGAGCTCATTCAAAAAATAAACAACTTTGGCCCTGACTAGTAGTGAGTAAAGATGAAGGAAAAATTACAAGTTTTTATTTTCTTGAAAAAATGGTGAAATTTAAGATACAAAATAAAGAAATTATCACAATAATATCATCTTTATTGCAAGCCGATGAAACTTTCTTCAAAAAGTCTAGATTTTTCACTCTACCTGTGCTCCAAATTCCAAATTCTTCATATCCTCTTTGTTGATGACAAAAAGCATGGGGACCTAGGGTTTCATTTTCAATCAAAATGCAAAGGAAAAGGGCGAGAAGAAAGAGAATGGGCCTTATACGCAAAAGTGGTTTTGTTTGGTAATAATTTTGATTAAGTTATGTCATATTAGGAATGTTTCTGCGTTATTAGGTTTATAGAAGGTTTCCTAACAATGACCTTCTACATCGGTCTCGTGTTGTGAATTGGGACGTGGTACGTACATGGTGGGAACCAAGAGAAGAACCAACGCTTGGTTACAAGCATGGGTCACTTGTTCCTTCTCTAACTAATGAGAAGGCCTTGGCATTGTTTCTAATTAATCATATAGTATAGAAGGCCACATGCCAATATCTGGTCAGACTTAAATCATATGATATTAGTTACTAATTATCAGTAACATAAACCTTTAATTGACCCTTAAAATTCTGTCTTGCCTTTACAACTTTGAGAGAGCCAATGGTTATAATTTATTATGCCCTAAACATTGACACAATTCATAATTGACTCAAGCTAATTAAAAAGGTTACAATAACAATTTAGATTGTAACTCATGAGATGATCCAAACTTAAATGATTTCAGTGAGAATGTGAAATTTATTTAAAAAAATTCTAATGATTTAACAATTAATACTGATAATTAGTAATGATTTTTATTTGTTATCGCAATGATTATGAAAATAACATATTTTATAATAAAGAATCCAAAGTATTGAAACTTCATAACTAAATTCAATGGAAGATACATGCATAATGACTATTAGATATATTTATTAAATACAAACAATGGATGGATTAAATGCAACACTGAAGCATGTGGCTCGGCTGGCTGTGGAGGAGTGTTCAGGGATGCTGCGGGGTCTTACATTTTTGGATTCACTGATCCATCGTTTGTAGAATCACGGGGGGCCTTTTTCAGCATTGGGGCTGGCCTGGTCTCGTTGATTAAAAAAGGTGCCACTTTGAATTGGACTCAGGTTGCAGTGGACTCGGCTATATCTGGCTGCTCTTCTTCCCACCTGTGCATGCCTATTGTGTCTCCAATAGGTATTTTCTTCAGAGAAATTGACAAGTGCAAATTTCACATTGTTTTCGGAAAGCCAACCAATTAGCAAATTGTTTAACTAATTTGGCTTATTCATCTGATGACCCCTATGCACGTATGGTAGTGCTAAAGATGCCTCCAACAGATTGTGCTGCTCTACTAAGGCAGGAATCTATGGGAATTTCTATGCCCAGAACGGTGGTCCCTGGTTTGGCCTTCTTGCTCCTTAACTTACCAGGGAATATCAAAAAAGATGTATTTATTAATATTAATGATTAAATTATTATTTTGAAAAATGAAACTGCAGTTTGCAAAATTATGGAATGTAATTTCTTTTAAATTACAATGATTGCAATTAAACTTGTATCACATTTTAAAATTTTAACATATGGTGAACTATAATTTTAATTTAAAAAAGCTGAAATTGTAATTCTGTATTTTAAAAATTGTAATTTTCCTTCCTCTAATCGCCATGTCATCTATTACAACCATTGCTACAACCACATTTTTATCCATGTATCTATTACAACTATTATGTAATTAAGATAATGGATAAAATTAATTTAATCTTTAAGGTTAAGTAAATCAAAATTATCATTTCAAAAACATAAGATTTGGATTACAGAGTTTTAAAACACAAAGACTCAAAGCTACAATGAAGCCTTTTATGTACCAAATCGTGCTAAATTCACACATGTCACTATATATATATATATATATATATATATATATAATAAGTGTAGTTCGATTTTGTTGAACCCATTGATCTTAAGAGTCTAGGCTCCACCGTTGACCGGAGCTTGATATGCTCCTTCACCTGAATTCCTACTGGAAGCAATTACAAACTAAGGAGTAGTTAATCTAGAAACCATATACAAAAGAGTCTGAATGAGTAAATCACACATCACTTTGTGCTTCATAGCTAAATAAAGCTGCTACAATAAAAAGAAAAACAAGTTTAGTCAGCTAATCAATTGCACAATCTTATTGCGTTGACCAATTTTTGGCATTAAAATCACATGGTCCATCGTCCATGGCATAATTATCTTGCAAGATGTATCACATGCTTTTAGTAGAATAATGTTGCCCAAATCAAGCCATTTAATCTGGCAGCTGCATTGCCAAGTCTTCAAGGAAGTTGCAGAATTATTACATAAATAGCATTCCCCAATGTTCTCTTTATTCCTTTTCTAGTTTTTGTAATCCTTGTGTAATTGAACTCTACCTGATAACTTCTCTAACATCTATGGCAGTAAAAAAATGTGGATTAAATGGTGCTGGCCTTACATGTACACTATAATCAAGTTTTTGTTCATTTCAACAATGGTACTACTATAAACTTCTGTCAGTGCATGTGAATCAGTTCTTCGTCTTTGCATTCTCTAATTGTAATTTCCATCAAGTCACGGGCAGTGGAAGGCAACACATCACAACATTGCCTTCTTGGAGCCTGCAACTGAATACACAAAAGGAACAGAGAATCAGTATTGTTGCCGATTCTAGATTATCCTCCCAACAGCGCTGAAGTAATAAAAAAATTTGTCATATTCCTCGAGTAGGTAAACTTTTTTTTACTATCAGAAAAAGGGTTAGAATGTGTACTGAAGGAATAATATTGTCTGATGTATACCTTTTTGAGGTCAAGATCTAGCTTATTTGATAGCACTTTGATCACTTCCAGCTTCTTTGGAGATGTCGCATCGAATGAGCAATTTTGATAGAATTTCTTATAGTTGCTTATGATGCCATCCTTGACGGAAGACACACTGTCCATGTAGAAAATGGTGGGTCTTCTACAAGGATCAGGGTGAAGTTCTCTCGAGTTAAAAGTATATAATCCTCCCAAAGCATTGTTCTTCTTCCACTGCCTGAATGTTTCTTGAACATTCAGAACATCGGGCAAAAACAAGTGGTTCGGGAATACTTGGACAGCGTAGCCCCAAGACACAGAGATTGTCCATGAAAACCATCTGTCATAGCAAACTGTTTGCTGTAGGACTCTCTGGGAATCAACGTCTACGGCTTCAAATAGATGTTGAAAAGCTTGTAATTTGGTCATGTTGGGAAAGATTGGATCTGTGTGATGTATATGATGAAGAGATACCAAGGGGGCTAAAGGATGTGCAGCCAATAGACCAAACGCATCTCCCCGTATATCAACCTGGACCACGGTTTCAAAATCACAAAACAGAGAATGATGAGTGAAAAAGAAAAATGCTTACACGGTCAATCTGCCTCGCAACACACTCACAATATGACACTAACTTATCCAAACTAAAAGAAAGGATATAAATCCATCCAGATATTCAGTTTTTTGTATAATTTGTTACCTGGTGAAAACCGGGTTCGTGTGTTAATCCAACACCAAGTTCTGCTAAGCAAGAGTACACCCTGCCATCACTTCCATAGAGGTGTGGATACCTTTCCAGGCATGAATCAAGCACCTTGGCTAAAACTCTTGCTAGGGGGGCACTGATAGCAAAACCTGCTCCACCAAAAGCCATTCCAAAGCTAAAGAGCCGGTTCTGCTCATAAATCTCCGACAGTGTACCAATATAGTACCAAAGCTCATGATCATACTTGGATAAAGTCTTCACCAAATTCTCTGGAAAGAAAACTGTGTCATCATCTCCAAAGACATACCATCTTACATCAGAATGATTCATGGCAACAGTCTCTGAAACAAGACGAGCCACACGGATTGCTGACCGGAGACCACCCCGGTAGGTGTAACGGAAGCGTGAAGTGTCTTCAGAGATACACAGTGGAGGAACAGAACTGGTATGATTGTTGGATTGATCTTCAGGTGGAAGGCTATCAATGAAAACGCAGCCTTTCATTTGACGGGGTTTCCACCAAAGTTTGAGAACATCCTTCCGCATAGGCCATGAATTCTGAGTTGAAGCAATTCCAAACACGATATGATAAAGCGTAGTAGATGCAGAGACATCTTGTGATGAAGAATGCACATGTACTAGCCTAGAAGTTTGTAGGATTAACAATGATACAAGAAGGTAAATGAAGCATAAGGACGAGGAGACCAGAATGAGGCTTATCAGGGACTGCGTTCTGTTGGGTTTGTGAAAGAGCTGCATATTAACAGGAAAATTAGATGCAGTTTTGCAGAGGTTTATTATTCTGGCAGCTTGCAAAACTCTGCTACGCCAAAGAAAGGGTGAAGACAAGTTTGAACCTTCAACCATATACTTAGGCCAAAACAAAGTGCCACCACCATACGCGGCGTGAGCAAGGACAACTTTTGACATTTTAAGTTAGGTACTTCTCCATGAGTTGTATGTGGGGTAGGCCTCTTTGAAGAAAAATAATATATGCTATTGCCAATAAGAGGGGCACGATTGGGGAGGTTTAATTAGATTTTAAGTCAACCACTTAAGAAAGTCATTGACTGCAAAGGAATGGAGTGCTAAGGGTGGCCAGCAGGAGGAAGGCCAGCCTTCATAAACTCTCTACGCAAGGATTTAGTTTCAATTTCTAATGCTTTGTCCATCACCAAGTACAAGTTGGAATTGAGATATAAAACACAAGACCTTACTCATTGGAAATGACCAAATTTCATGACGCGCAAATAAATTGACAAGTTACCAAATACTTAAAAGTATCCCGCTATTATTTGATCTGTAAGCAAGTGTTTGACCACGCAATCACAGTAGTGTTGGGTAGGCATGACAATAGTGCTGGGCCACATGTAATAGGTATTAGCCCACTATAAAGATCGACAACTTTCTATATTTGTTTAAAAATAAATCTTTTCTACATTTATTGAAAAATAAATCTATTTTCATATCTAAAAATGAATGCAAAAGTATTATGCTCCTTCTTAGAGAATATAGAAACTCCAATAAGTTTCGGATTCTCTATGAAAAGACATGGAAGTTAAGATGTGAAAATAGAATGGATGATAAAGAGAAAAGGGATCGAATGCATTAGGGATAGTGAAGTCAAGATATATTTGAGAAGTAACCCAGATTTTTTAAGCGGATGTTCTATTTTATCTTTCCTTAGTTTGAAGAATCTACAAATAACGATTCTATCCAATACTCAAGATGGAGTGCGGCTATGCTGCAATTAAACTGCTTGAATGGCAAGCACCACTAATGTAAAGTTTTTTTCTTACAAACTATCAATAATTGCAAATTTGATAAAATTTGAATTCGAGAACTTCACTTATACACTGCTCAATGTGCTCATCTTTTCAAACTCTGCCTAGTGTACAAATGACTGTAGTAACTTAAGTGATATTTTCTATACTAATTGAATTTATAAAGGCATATTTACATTATAAGATATTAACAAACTTTACTACAGCAAGCATATAAGTTTTTTCAAAAGCATGTTACAGAACTTCTCAAAGTTTCATGGAACAAAATGAGGAGAAAAGCATGTTACAAAATGTAAAACTGCCATAAAGTAAGTTTTTAAACAAGCTCACATGGGGATCACAACAAATAAAATTAACAGGGCACCTCGGGCAAGTTGAGAGGTTGATTACTTGTCGGGCAATAAAAGGACAGCAAATGATCTGCTGCCTTCTTCATCAAGATCTTTAGGCCATCTTCGAGTACATTTTTTCTCTTCCATAAAGTACAGGAATCTTTCTTTTTCTGGTGAGAGAACAAACAATCAGAAAAAGCCAGTGATAAACTTTCTTTTGCGTGCCACTCGCTGAACTATGAAAGTATTCCTCCTTGAATAATATCATAAGAACAAGTGTGATGAAAGTCACTTGGAAGCTTCAGAATAGTGGAAAAATTATACACTTTGCACTAAAATTTATATCTAGTAAAGCCTAACAAAGGGCTAATTTAAAATTTCAAGAGTAACTATTCTTTCCAAATTATTTTAATGACTTCATTAAAAGCAAGGATCCACCTTACCATGCACCAGATTAACTTTAAGATGGGACCAAACTCCTCCAATCTTCCAAAGCTCGTGATAAAACCAGAGTTTTTGGGTGCAGAAACTCCCAAAATAAATTCTAGGATTTCATGAAAATTAGCTCATCAATTCTACACTCCCGTACATGAATTATTATTGATTGATCATCAGGAGATGGCAAAACATTGCAGCACTGACGGCGTGGGGCTTTCATCTATAACCAAATAAAGTATGGAAACATTTACTCAAAGAACTGCAAGAAGAAAGCAAGACATGGTATACAACAGAGCTCAAGTTAAGCATAATTTTCAAATACCTCTTCAATATCAAGCTCTAGCTTCCTTGAAAGAACTCTGATCTGTTTCACTTCCTTTATAGTATTTGATTCAGTGCAGTTTCCAACATTACGCCTGGTGTAATTGCTCCAGATCATGCCCCTTTTATCAGATGTAACACTTTCCAGGAAAAAGACAGTAGGTCTTTTACATGGATCCCTAGGATACTGTCTCGTATTAAACATAAAATGAGCATCAACATTGCTACCCCTCCTCCATGGCATAAAAGTTCTCTGAAGTGAAAGGAGATCTGGGAGAAGTTCATTGCCTTGAAACACCTGGACAGCAAAACCCCACGACACCGAGAAAGTCAACGAATTTGAGTGGTCATAGCAAACGGTTTGCTGCAAGATCCTGGCGGGATCAACATTCACAGCAGAACAAAGATGTTTCAAAGCCTGTGTTCTGTTCATGTCAGGAAAGATAGGCTCCACTGCATCCAAGTGATGAAGGGACACTAAAGGAGATAACGGGTGTGCAGCCAGCATCCCAAACAAATCCCCCCGCATATCTACCTGGTTCAACAAATAAATGAACAGAAAATCAATGCCACAAAGCTCATTAGTTAACTTGATTAAGTTAATAGGCATGAACTGAAAGCAACTATAGAATCCTCTTGAAATTACACAACTCATGCTGCCATTGTGATTAAGAGTAAGCAGCAAGATAATAATCAAGTAAAAGCCCCATGATATTTAACTAAGATGCCAAGGTAATCACAGAAAGTCTCAAACTGAATAGAGGCAGAATCAATTGCATACGTCAATTTGCATGAAAGACAAAAAATATTATCACTTATCTGTGTTTTCACAGGTACTGATTAAATAGCACATAAAAAATGTTATACATTGTCATAGACTCATAACTGCTCAGATGAAAGTTTCAAAATCTATGATCATTAATCTCATGAAAATATATTAGGGCATTAACCTAGTAACTTTCAAGTCAATGAAGCAGAACAAACAATCGCATTCAGTAGTAACTAAAGAACAACCCCAACAGAGTGGGAAAACAAATATACCAGTCCGGTAGCCTAAAATCCTTTTTCCTTTTTTATGCTTCCCATTATTTCCGAATTTTGGTAATGACAAAATGTTGCCTTGAACTCACCATTCTCAGTTTGAAATATCTATGCGTGTAACAAAGAGCAAAACCGATGTATCCAACACCGTTGCCATTCATTAGTCCAAAATGAACAATGTAGAAGACAAACAAATACAAAATTCAATGAAAATGATTGACATTGTACCTGATGAAACCCAGATTCATGCGTTAATCCCACACCAAGCTCAACCACGCAAGAATAAATCCTAGAATCGCTTCCATACAAGTGGCCATATCGCCTCAAACACGAATCCAAAACCCTAGCTAAAACCTTGGCAAGCGAATTGCTTATCGCAAAACCCCCACCGCCAAATGCCATATCAAACGAATACTTCACATTCTGCTCATAACTCTCCGAACTGCTCCCAATGTAAAACCACCTATTGTGATCATATTTCGCCAGTGTATTTACCAAATTGTCCACAAAGAACACCGTATCATCATCGCCAAACACGAACCACCTAACATCAGATTCATTCCGATCGACAACTTCCTTAACCACCCGTGCGACACGAATGGCCGACCGCAGTCCACTCTTAAATGTATACGGGAACTTGGAAGTGTCACCAGAGACAAGCACCGGCGGAAGGTCGGACGAGGAGGTGCGATTGAGTATTGGGCGGTCCAGGAAAGCGAATGCCCGAGTCGAATTGGGGGAATACCATGATCGGACATAGGGTTCTCTCCGGGGCCAAGAGAGGGAGGAAGAAGCGATGGCGAAGAGAAGGTGGCGGCGCGTTAGTTGAGAGGAAGAGAGGCGCGTGATGATCGGTGGAGGTGGTGAGAAGGGTCGCCAGAGGTTGACGATGAGGTAGAGGTTCAGTAAGAGAGAGAAGATAAAGAGGAGGGATTTGAAGCGGGGGGGAAGTGCGGTTGAAGGTTTGAGGAAGGTTGCTGGCATCGGTGGCTCAGTCGTGGAGAGGTGCTGAGTAGTGGCGGAGAGAGACGAAGTTGCGGGTTCGGATTTCTTTCGGTGATGCATTAAAACACTGACACGAAGGCGGGAGGGATTAAATTGTAGTTGATCACAATAAGTAGATTAAAATTAAGATTAAACAAAAATTAAGAGTTGCAAATGTTATTTTGTATTAATCGCAACAAACTCAGAAGTTGCTGTGCACTGCTTTGGAAACTGCAGCTACTAGATAATTAATTGCCCGATTTGGACGGGAGTGGGTTTTCTTAATGGACTACCATCTGGTTGGGCTAGTTCAAACAGGTCACACTAAGCCCATAAAACTTATTTCAAAGGGAAAAGAAAATTGAATATGATTCTAGTTTTGAAAATTAGATTTGATCAAATGGCTCGATCATAATTATTGTACAATTTAATTTAAATTAATCTAAAAATTATTTTAATGATCGAGTGAGTTTAAATCAGTTCTAATCTGTATGAATCACCGAAAATGTAAAAAATCAATCCAATTTTGAAAAATCGATCAATAATTTATTTTCTCTTATATTTTTTTTTAGATTTGATTGGTTCAATAAATTTATATATAATTAAAAATTAACAAAAGGACAAATTTAACATTTAACGGAGTATATGAGCCCATATTTATTATAAGTTAGTTATTATTTAATTTTTTAAATAAATTTATATTTATAATATCATTCAATTTAATCATTAGTTTAATTGATTGAATCAGTCAAATTATGATTCGATAATTTTTTTTAATTTTTTGTCCAATCTAATTTTTAAAAAATTAATTCTATAATTTCAATAGCATGTCATGAGTAATAGATTGATTTAATTTTGATTTATTATTGATATGTAAGATTTTGACATAATAAATTATTATGTATAATTTTATATATATTTATTTCAAAAAAGAATTCAGTTCTACCAATATTAGATATGATATAATATGATTATTTTTTATAAAAAATATTGAATAAAAATATTAGTGAAATGTCTTGTCACTAAAATCTTGGAGGTGAATTTGAAATTTGAAGAGCTTGATGCCTAGATCTTATTCAAGGCTTTAACAAAGTTTTGATTAGTGATTGAAGGGGGTGACCAAGATTCGGTTATAAAGAATACTCCTCCTATCATGGGATTTAAGAATAGCATGAGTTTCATTTCCTTTTCCAAGCCTTCTACCAGCCCACAGACCTTTCAATTCAGTTTTCCTCAAAATTTTAAAAATCACACAAGACACCTAATAAAAAAAAAATCATTATATCAAATGGTCATAAATAATTTCATAAATATAAATTTATTAAAAATTAAATAATAATTAACATATAATTCATATTTTATAAAAAAAATTAAAAACTAAAATAAAATGTAGTAAATCAATAAATTTTTAGTGAGTTAAATATTAAATTTCTTTTTTATTAATTTTGAGTTATATATTTACTGACCAATCCAATAAAAAGTATATAAAAAAAACAGTAAACAATTTTTCACTTTTTTCCAATTAGCACCAATTCAAACCAATCAAACTATTAAAATAATTTTTTTATCAACTCGAACCGGATAATACAATAATTAATAATCAAACCAATTGAACCGAGTGATTTGATTCTTAAAACACTAATTTCCTCCTATTTATCCCCCCAAAGAATTAAATAAGGAAATGATGGTTTTGGAAAGTGATTGAAAGTTGAAACTATATTTTGATTCAATCTTAACCTTATTATTTTTACATCTTATCTTCCACTTCCATTTCAACATCCTTTCATAAAAACATTACATTTCATTATAAACCTTATGCTCTCTAATAGAATATGTGATATTCCTACGTTTATTTTTTGATATATCACTACAAGAAAAATGCATTTTAACTACCAAATTTTTTGATCGCTAAAAATTGAATTTTGATTGCAGACGTATTTAGCGACCGAACAACGATAAAAAAAAAAAAGGAGTAGCTAAAACCCCAATAGCAGAACAATCAACGATTGAAATTATTTAGTGGCTGAAATTAGCGATCGAAAATTTCGGTCGCTGATCTCTTGCAAATTTGATCACCATTTAGATTGTTTGCGACTGAAATTTTTTGCTACTATTTTAGTCGCTAAAACGTAAAATTTCAAGATTTAGGTAACATTTTTATATTATTGTTAATCATAGGCATTTATTTAATTTGTATTTGTCACATATTTTCTTAAAATCTAATTTGAAGCATGTATAAAAAAGAAAAATTAAAACATTCATTTTATTAAAAAAAATAATTAAGACATTTATTTCGTTATAAAAATAAAGTGTTGAATATAATTTAATATCTATTGTTTCAATCTCAAAATATAATTTTACTTAAATAAATCCCCTCAACA
>JANHAO010021827.1:0-12392 GCA_026873985.1 Saraca asoca
TATGCCTTTCCACGGCAAAGATTCTATCCTGAGTGTCCGACAGGATGCTATAGCTCTCGAAGTGGTCTTTGGGCCGCTGAGGTTTGGCCTTCTTTGGGAGATGAGGAGTTGGGTTGTCATAACTCTCTCTACCCCTCTTTTTGCTCGTGGTGGGACTGTTATGGCCCGTTTTATGCTTAGGTTCCTCCGTTCTGAAGGTTTCTTCCCATCTTATTTGCTTGGTCGCCCGATCATAAATTTGACGAGGTTTCAAGTGAGGGACTTGTAGAGGCTTCTGTATAGCTTGCCGTCTTTACGAAGTCCCGTTGAGATAGTGGTTAGAACACTTTCCTCCGAAGGATTTTCCATGGAGTTGGCCTCATGCCTCAACCGAGCCAGATAGTCTTTAAATGACTTGTCCCTGTGTTGAAAAATCATGGCAAGGTGGCAAGGAGGTGCGAGTTTCTTCTTCAGCGCTCGATATTGGTCGACAAACTTCCTTTGACATTCCTCCCAGTTGTCGATGCTACACGGAGGGAGGTGCCTAAACCAGGCATGAGGTATTGCCCCTAGCGTGGTGGGGAAAACACGGCACTTTACCAGGGGCTCGATAGTCTAGAGATCCATTTGAGTATTAAATGCATCCAGGTGATCGCTTGGGTCACTATTCCCGTCATACAGCGGGATAGCGGGCACTTTGAGTTTCTATGGGAGAGGTTGCTTCTCGACTTTCACAGAAAGTGGCAAGGTCTCTCCAAAGCGAGGCTGATTGCTTTGATGTTGAGGGTGCTCCTCTAGCTGTTTCAGCCTTTGGAGAACTTCTTCTATCACCGGTCGTTGTCCTTCATGGTGGGGAATAGAGCTTTTTGCTCGCTGCGAGCCCTCCGGTTACTGGCTGTCGGGGTCGTCGCGGACTTCTCTCTGAGCTTCTTCATGAAGCTGTTAGAGTTGAGCTATGAATTCTTCTTGTCTTTGGGCATTTTGTGCTTGTGCCTGAGCAAGCACCTTGGCAGTCTCAGCTAATTCTTTGACTGTGTTTTCAAGTGCTGATCGGGACTGGTCAGGCATTTACGCCTCTTGAGTTTTAGGTGTAATGTTGTGCTGAGAAGCTAGAGCTATGGAACTTCGAGTCGTTCTTCCTCTGGCCATGATTAGGCTGCAATGGAAACTTCAGAAAGCAGATGGATCCCTACAAACGGCGCCAAAATGTTGACGATAAAATCTGGTTCGTATGGATGACCCAAACTTCAGTCAATGGGGAGGAGTTCTGAGATCCAATACTATTCCTGAAGCACAGAAGACAGAAGACCAAGAGAATGAGGGAGGAAGAAGACAATCAGTTTAACGTGGTTCGGCCAAATTCGGGCAGTACCGGACCCTATGTTCACAGCGGAGATTTTATTAATGTAAAGTGTTTTATAGAGTTTCTGCTTACAAGATTCTCCCCTCCTCATACTAACAATGTAAGCCTATTTATAGAGGAAGGAGGGGTTACATGTATTAATTACAAGCTATAGTTATATTACATCAAATAATAAATGAAAAAAGACAAAAAGGATGTACAATCCGACTACTGTAGGAAGTAAGCTGCTGCGCGGTCCCCCTAGGTTAGTGGTAGACTTGTGCCTATCGCTTGGTGCCTCGGGCAAGGTGTTTATGACTTGGAGGCATCGTAGGTTTTATTGTAGTGAGCATTGCTGTAGCGAGAAGGCGATCTCGAGTGGTGTGTCCGATCACCTGACGATTTGTGACTTCTTCGCTGGTTCGTCCCTTGTGGGGAAGTTCGTCTCATGGGGTGTGTCTGAACCTTTTTGCAGCATCATTGCGATACGACGAGCATGGCAGGGTTTGACGCTTGGAATTACTTTTCTGTTACTGTTCGCTGGAGCGCGGGACCTTGGTCTTCGTTGTACTCGAGGGCTCGTCTTGGGAGGCTAATTTCTGTATACAACAATAGTTATTCAAGCCTAACTACCTTCCCTATATAAATGATTCTTCACAGCTTTTCTTCACCATTCAATGCAAAATCATTAGAAAAAGAGCTAAAAATATTCTTCTCTCTACCTCATCAAAGCTTTATAGATTTCTACAAAAGTTCTAGATCAAAGATTACTTGAATCTATCGTAGCTTGTTTGAGATTTTCATCTCAAACACTGGTATTGTATTCCTTAATCCTTTCTTACTTAATTTCTTTTCTATTTGTGATTTCTAGGATTTAGAAAACTGTATAGGTTTACAAGAGCCTGTCTTAATTCTTCTAGGTTAGTAAGAAGAATGTTAAATTCTTGTGTGTTTGTTGTATAACTGGCAATTCAGGAGCCTGGTAATCTTGATTGTTCTTTATTTTGATTCAAGAGGTCTTTTGGCTGAGAAAGATTAAGTGAAGTAAACTTGAATTGCGGTTTCAATTCAAGTTAAACTACTTTAAAAATTTGTGTCTTCAACTCTTCTTTCTTCACTTACATTTTAATCGCTCTTGCTATTAATTTTAATCTTTATCATCTTCACACCTATTGCTAATCAATCCTCTGCATATCTTATTAAAAGAAACATTAAATTTAATAAAGGTGTATATAAATTCCCTAATGGGAATAGGGTAAGATCCATACATATTTCACACTTTAGTTCTTTTACTGGAACCATCAAAGGATTAGATTCAATCAAATTTGGCTCAAATATAAGAAATAAAGTAAAGAATTAAAGAACAAATGAATTTGGTAGTATTTGCCTCTATAAAAAATTACGTATTTTCATTAAGAAAAAGTATGAAATGAGTATTTATAGTAAGTGAAAACACATACTGAAAAACTAGTTGTTATTTGATAAAATTGAACTTACAATCAAAATCGGAATCATGATCGTAAATTCAAAATCTGAATTTTAAGCAATGTCATACTCAAAATCACAACATTTAGATTTGAATGCATCAATTCAAATTGTAAAAAAATATAAAGTAAACTTTGAGTTTACTTGCTAAAAATTGTAAACTTTTGGCAAGTTTAGAAATTGTTACAATCAAAATTACAAAAATAATTTGGAAGTCATCGATTTGAATTGCAGAAATTAGTTCAAAATTTGATTCAGATCATCAAAACGTGCAAAGTTTTTGCCAATCATGAAATCCTTGTGAATAGAATCACGAGAACAAGTGTAAACTCTTGATTTGAATCGCTAGGCAAAAACACTTGTCTTATTCTTGTGATCATGATTGTAAAATCAGTTCAAATGGCTTAACTTAAATCATAGTCCTAGAGAGTGAATAATATATTTTGTAAATTTATTTCAAAACCAACTTAAATCATTTTATACCTTATAAAATAATCCAAAAACTCAATTGCATGTTAAACAAATATGATAAAATATTTAGTAAAATATTGAAATGTTTTTGGTATAATTTTTCAAAAACTTTTTAACCAAAACATAAGGTAAACCTAACAAAATGGAGTTGCAAAATTTGAGCTAACTTTAATAAATCTAAACCCCCTACAAATTATTCTAAACAAGTCCTATTCTTTGTCTTCAACCATAAATCCATGATCATCCATAAAAGATCCATTGAAATTAAACTAGATCAGCTCAACTAAAATTATTTATTATCATCAAAATACAAATTTTCTCAATTTAGAAAAATAGAGGTGAAGAATAACAATCTCCCCCCTTTTATGATAACAAACAATTTTAGGGTTAGAAAAGGATCAAACAAAAATTCAGAGCTAATAACACATTTCATCAAGAAAAATTAAGTAAGGCTCCCCCTCGAAGTAATAATCCTCCCCCTATAGGCATGTAAGAAAGAAATAAAAAAGCATACAAATCTCAAAATACATAATACACTCCCTTTTGGCATATCAAAAAGAACAAACCAAAAGACAAAGCCAGAAACAAGAATCACATTAAAAAAGATTAAAATATCCTTAAATAACTATAAATATCAGAGAATTAGAGTTATCAACAATAAAAAAAATAGAAGCTAAAAGCAAGTTTAAAATAGGAAAGGGGATAAGGAACAAATTAAATGCCTAAAGCAATCAAATCATGAATTTCAGTCAGTTTTCCCTTTATGGTGCTCAACTGTCCATGGAGGTCTCTTATCTACATGTTTACATTTATTTCAATTGAGTCAAACCTTTCATTAATTTGCCAATGAGATTGTTCCATGGACCCAAAAAATTAGGTTTATTGAAGTTGTAGTTGCTTTAACAGAGTCAAAGTTTCATCTGGAAGTCTCACTATTACAATTAAAGATGGCGGTTCATCTAAACCATCACTATAGGTGTGGCTAAGTGACATATAAGTTAATGGGTTCGGCATTTTTGAAAAACAAATTTTAAAGGCAGTTTTTCAATAGCAATTGCT
This sequence comes from Saraca asoca, assembly GCA_026873985.1. NCBI lineage: Eukaryota > Viridiplantae > Streptophyta > Magnoliopsida > Fabales > Fabaceae > Saraca > Saraca asoca. Next base: position 4,337 of record JANHAO010021827.1, read on the forward strand.
TGAACCACCTCTAATATTGATATTTTGTTCTCTATTAACACGCAAGTCTGTGGGATTTTCTCAAAGTTGTTGCAAACCAAAGCCCTAATTTCTTCCTCTTTCCCTTCCCTTTAGCTTTTTCTTATTTCTCACTCAATTTTTCACATCCATGCAAACCTAAATAATTTTAAAAAGCATTCTATTTGGATTCTTCATATCAATTGAGTTTCTTTGCATCTCCAAGTATTGTTGATTGTGAAGAGTAGTCTTACTCTATTGTCTCTACCTTCTATTGACCTAAACTCAATGAACTTGCTAAAGCAAAGGATTTTGTAGTATGACTCTTATATAAGGCCTTTTGATGTGCTTTCAAAACATATGTGTGGTAGGCTAGCATCTTGTTGTTGCTCTACAGTTTTCATTGATCTCCATATCTATAACCGTATACTTGTGCTCCAATAGCTTTTTTAGGTTTAAGCATCCAACACTAACACCAAATTTATTTACTTTGCATTCCTATCTATTCTCTCTACTATAGTTATAGGTAACACCTTATCTACCTTCCCAAGAGTTTGTATTGGAAATTCCAATTAATCTTCAAGGAATAAGAATTTGTCTTATATCTTAATTTATAAAGTAGAAAAAAAGGAAAATTCTTACTATGTAAACTCTGAAAATTTTCTCTAGAAGGAAAGAAAAATAGACCAATAAAAGATAATTTAATTCAACTTCTTTAATTACCTAACAAAAGATACTAAAGTATTGGAAAATTTCTCCAATAACCAAAACCAGACGCAAGAATTTGGACTAAAGCTATTACATATCTCCCAATTGAAATTCAAGTATTGGATAGTGTTATTTTTGAAACTCTATATAATACAATTTAATTAAATTACGCTCATTTTTGTGAAACAAGTTAAGTTAAACTTAATTTATATTGTATTGAATGAGCAATTACAATAGTAATTGTGAAAGTACTATTACTCAAAAATGTCAATACCTCCATTCTAGACGCAATGCAATAATTGGAATCTTCATCTTTTGAACCTTCCTTCTTTTCTTTATTTCTCACCATATTACCATTGCTATTACCTTCTTGCCATTTGGCATATTTGAAACAAGTTTCTCATACTTAATATCTTAGTAAAATAATTTTTCATTTGGTTAAGAGTTAAAGAAGAGTTTCAGCTTAAGTGCCTTGTTTTTGTTCCCATATTAGTCCATTCATGGACGAATAGTAAAGTTGGTGTCATCATGTTTTTCTTGTGCCAAATGGTGTTAGAGCATATGTTTCCAACATGTATTATGTTGTCTCATGTGCTCACATTTATAGGTGTTTTCTAAGTTACACTTGTCTTTAAATAATTATTTTTCCTTTATTTAGAGCAAAGCCTCCTAGTATAACTAATTCATGTACTTTCTATAAGAAAATTAACTAACTTAATTATTTTTCAAAGTTAAGTGTTGTTTGGTTTGATGGATTCTACATTGTATAAATAGATTCTTGTCTATGTTTAGGAGTGTGTCATGCTGGCAACAACTATGCAAATAAGTGTAAATATGTATAATATTACACATACATAGAATTAAAGGAAGAATCTAATAAGGAAGATGTGTGTGTAAAGCTAAGGTAGGAAATATATCTATGTAATGGAAATGGCTAAATAGGCAAAAAAGAAACATGGTGTAACAAGGTGTTGAATTGCTTCTGATACGATATTTATTCCATGGCCATCATCCTTCAACACTTTAGCTTTTAAATTCACACTATAGAGGTAAGAAAAGAAAATCAAGCTCAATCACAAGGAGTTAAAATTATATAGTTAAAATGATATGATATAGCAATCTTTGTGGAGGATAATTTTTTGCTGATCAATTCGTAGTTTGTAATGAAATTTGTTACTAGCTTAGCTAGCAATCCCTTGAAACAAACACTTGACCCTGGCTTTAAGCCTTTTGCTGTCAAGATTTCTATTTCTTTTGTTTAAGGTTGTCAAGTTTATGAAGCATAGAACACCACTGCTATTAACTATGCAAAAGTATCTTAAAAGTTAGTAATTCAAGTTTCTTGTAACTCCTATATGGTTAAAAATTACCTTCCAACTCAAAATAGAGCTACTTCTTTTCTCATTGACATATTGAGTTGAACTTTCTAAGGATATGGAGATTCAAGTGGTGTATCCACATAATCACTCAAAATATCTCATTGTCGCAGAATTACTATGGTGTATCCACATTTCTAAAACATTTCCTTTTTCATCCAACCTAATTGCCACAAAGTCTACTATAGTGCTTTCTTGCATCCAATTATTTGTATTTTTCAAATTCAACTTCCTTCCTCTTTCATTGTTCAATGCTATCCAAAAGTCTCCATTAGGGCTTCTCTTAATGTTATTAGGGACTACTGGAAGCTATGAAAATATTTCCACATAATGTCTAGGATCTTGAAGATGAACCTTTAAAACTTTAAAAGCGTTGGATTCTGTTAACACAAGAAATGAAATGAATTGTCCTTACTAAACGCTACACCATTACAGAATGCCAAGCCTTTGAGCAAAACTTCTACTTTTTTGGTTCTTGGGTCATATTTTAGTAACATTCCTATTTTGTCACTAATGATGATTACTAATATCTATGCCCCTAAAATTTAGAAAATAAGAATAACTTAAAAATCCCAAAATATTCAACTATTTAAAGAGTTAGCTAGTAAATGAATATATATATATATATATATAATAAGTTTTATTGTTTTAAAGGATATATCAATTTGGTATTAGATCTATGCTAGTGTATTAACTTAGACTTGCATATAACAATAACTCCTTTGATTAATTTGTGAAATCAGGATTTTGGTGGCATATATAGGCAGAATCTGGGACAAATAACTTGTGAGCTTGTTAACATCCTAATCACTTATGCTGATTAAAGGAATGTACCTAAGGCTTGGAAGAATGAAATAGTTTATAACAAAATTAAGGTAGTAAAAAATTGTGCATTTTTTATATTTCACATTATATACACTAACAGAATTTGTTTTCTTTATTATTTAAAATCGAGGTTTCACTTTGATATAGCAGATTCTATTGTAAAGACTTGGACTCTTAAGAACTTGGGCAGAAAGTGGAAGGACTTCAAAGGTTATAGCATAAGTTTAATGATTCTTCCTTGAGCATGGAGGAAATGTATGAAAGGATCCGAGATGGGGTTCTTTGGGATCAATGAAAAACATTTGTTAACAAAAACAATGAAAAGTACAAGGTAATGTCTAATGTAAGTTCTTTTTTTAATCAAAATGTACATGAATATGTTAATGTTTCCTTCTTGTTATAAGAGATGTGTAAAAAAAAAATGCTTCAAATCATGAAAAGCAACAAATTGCACACATAGTTAGCTCTAAAAGCTTTGCTAGGAAGAAGATGGTTTTCTTCCTCACCTTGTCATTTACATATTGATATATTATCTGAATTGAGATATACTATCTAAATTAACATATATTCTTATGTAGGCTAAGAAGTTAGGTCATTAAGTGGGAAGAACAGAACTATGGTTTCATGTTCATAAGAAACCAAATGGCACTTATATCAATGACGTAACATAAAATATAGGGGTTAGTTTTTGCTTTCTATTTTGTGTTATAGGCATTACACATTCACAAGTGAGTTCATGCTTTGGCTATTCTATTTTTGCAAGAGCAAATTGAGGAAACTTTGTCCCAAGACCTTTTTTTGCAATCTTAGACTATGTCACAGGATGATACCATGGCAAAGATATTGGGAAAGAACACTCTGGTTAGGTACAAGGTTTGGACTTTGGACCATCCCCTTCAAATGTGTTTGAAAAAGTTTCTCAACATTTTAGTGGCATGACATTTGATACTAATAGTTCTAGTAAGCCACAAATGTAAGTGAGAGTCTAGAGTTTGAAGTCAAAGTTAATTTTGAGTGTGAAAGCCAAATGGCTATGGAAGGAACATTGGCATCAATTTTTCAAAGAATTTTTGGGAAAATTCCTAATGAAATTGTTAATTTGATAACTCACTCTGCACTAGTAAATTTCTATTCTTATTTGTACTTGTTGATGATAAATTGGTTGTGTTTGTTGATTGTTAATGATGGATTGACTATCTCTATACTTGTTGATGATGGATTGATTGTGTTTGTTTATTGTTGATCATGGATTGGTTGCCTCTATACTTGTGCAATAATTAATGAGATGTCAAATAAAATAATATAGAATTATAATAAATAGCATGCATTAGTTGAAAACATTGTTTAGAAATAACTAAAGGGTGATGCATGATATGGTTGTAATAATTATATTTTGATGTTGATATGTCAATAATGTTGCTTGCACTGTCTGTCATTGTTTATAATTTTTTTACAAATGCATGTCTCTTTCACTATGTCATAAACTCAATTCATATTCATATGACTAAAATGAACAAAATGTAGTACAAGGTACTTGCTAATTGGTTATAGTATCTAACAAAAGAACCAAAAAAGAATTGAACCTGAAGATCTTATTTAGAAAAAAAACATGGAAGAAGTCAAAAACAAAAAAAAAAAATAGAACACAACCAAACAAACACATGCATACAGAAAAAATGGGAAAACCACTAACTCTAATGCTTGTTTGCATAAAATGGAAGAATCTATTAATCATGCATATGCTATGATGGTTGGCTAGCATGCATACTATGTTTTACATCTAGTGTCTACCTGGATATGGATGCATTTCTTATTAGATATGTGATGGATTTAATGTACATGACATTGACATATCATCATCCTCTAGTTTGTCAATCTCCTATTTGGTAATCAGAACTTATTTCTAGCTTAAGTAATAAGTCCTCAATCAAATATATAATCAACATGTCTTTGTGAAACAATAGGAGAGACTATTAAACAAGTGCCTTTCACCAAAATCCCATAACTTGTGAACTGCAACACTCATGCATAAAAGAGCAATTTTAGGTTTCTCCGTTAACATGCCATAAAATTCTTCAAGATGACATTGTTTCAGGAATTGTTAGAAGTCAATTGACAAAACAAAGTTCCCATAGTCATTTTTTTTACCTGTGAACAAAATAGCAACTCCACTATAACACTTATTTTCTTGTTTAGGAAAGAGACCACTGTGACTTTTCCAAAATTAAGCACAAAAGAACATTGGCTCTTACCTTTTGTCATTTGGAGGTTTTCTTCATTATGTAACAATAGAATAACATACAAACTTTTTGCCTTTTTTTCTTGCTTGTGAACATCCAAAAAGTCTTAAAGACATACTTTGGTGGTTCTAAACAAAATCTAGTCCTACTATATTTAAGTGAGGGGAACAGGAAAAAGAAAGATTTTGCTCTCTCTCTCTCTCTCTTTTGTAGCATATGAAGAAAGCTTGTTGTTTGGTTGATTAAATAAATGATTTTATTATTTCGCAGCCACTAGATGTAGGAAGTGGACATGTCACAGAAGTAAGGCACTCTTCCTTTGCTAGTCATAATGCACCACCACAATAAGCACATCATTGTTGTTAAATTACATTTAAACTCATGACTTCTAATATTTGACAAAGAAATGCTTGAATTCTTATTATTAATATGAAAATTAAATTCAATCTAATTTATATTAAAATATATATTTATTATAAATTATTCTTGTAGTAATTAATAGCTATAGAAAAAAATTAAAGCAAGAAAAATAAAAAAAAAAATCTGTAATTAGATTTAGCAGTGATTTTAAAAAAAATTGGAAAAATTATTGCTAAAAGCAACTAAAACTAGTGAAAATATTTTTTTAAAAAAATTCATAAAAACTCCATGAAAATAATTTATTTTAAAAAATTGTTAAAATTGCTGCTAAAATAATTTATTTTAAAAAAATCATTAAAACTACTGCTAAATACATTCAAAACCACCATAAAAATAATTTTTTTAAAAAATTTGTTAAAACAATTGTGAAATTTTTTTTTTAAACAAATGTGTTAAAACCGTTGACAAAATCAAAAAAAAATTGTCACTAAGTAAACTTTTCCAGTAGTTTATGAAAATTGCCACTAAATATTTCTCAAGCCATGTATCTGCAGTGGTTTTAAAAAACGGAAGATATTAGCGGCAATTATCCTTCACGATGATTATAATCACCGCTAAATACATTTTGAGCTACATCTGACTTAGGGTCTTTTCATTTATCAAGGTAGAACTATCCACATTTTCAACTTCCTTTTCTAATACAAAAGAACTCATAAATGTGAAAATACCTCAATAAGTACCATCCCAAAAGGTAAGAAGCTTTAATTAGGCTTCAAGAAGAAAGTGCCAATGTATAATAAGATTAGGTAGGAGATATTGATTACTAATCTTTTCTTTATAGTCCACATCATAAAAAGTTTATATTTTACATATTTGTAGAGTTGGTGTAGCAAGGATGTATAGTTTTGACAATTGTGTAGTGAAGGAGATGATTGTCCACTGATAAACCGGTGATCATAAGCTTTTCGATAGCAAAAATGGGAGAGATGTTACGAAAAAGCATCTTAGTTGCATCTTTTTTTGAATAATCCTCCACATCCTTGCTAGAAATGAAAGTCGAACCTGCTTCCATGCCAAAAATATTGCAAAGGGTTTTCACATCCAAAATAATAGCTTTCTTCATTATCAATGCAAACGGCTTTCCATTTGCTACACCTAGGTTAGCATAAAATATTCTAATTAACCAAGGGTAGCAAGTAGCACTATGACAAGCAAACTTCAACAATTTATATTTTTCTAGCAAACCATATAATTCTAGATGGCTTTCCTTTAGAAATTTCTTTGTACTTCATATACCTCTCGTATGATTCCACATTTGGAAAGAATTTTTGCTCTTTAATTGTGATGTTTGTTTGGTAAGCTCTTTTGTCACCTACTACTTTCCTTCTCTTCTTAGAACCATTGACAAAATCATTAGTAATGTTGGATTTTTGGAAAAAAAATAGAGAGAAAGTAATTTAGGAAATTTGAGGGTTTTAAGATTTTAGAGAAATTGTAGGATTTAATCGGTTATATTTAAAAGAAAAAGGGAGGAACGTGTTTTGGTGAAGAAATATTTGTGTTTGATCAATGAAATTTGATGAAAATTAAGAGAGGAGGTTGTAGGGTTTGAAAAAGGGTGCTAAGATTTGAGATGTGAAAAATTGACCTGAAAAAATACATGCAAGCTACATATAATTCTATTCACAATTAGAATTATGAGCCTGGAAATGGTTGAGCAATTTGAATCACAATCATGATTGTAAATGCATGAAATGCATGACTAAACAATCTTAGCATTGATTTGAATTGTGATAAAAAAGATAGAGTTAGCTAAATGACTTGAATCATGAGTAGAATCATGCACCCAGCCAAGTAACTCAAAAGAATGTAGAATTCTTCGATTTGAATTATAAGAAGAACTGGAATTGCTAATTCAAATTGCAAGATACCAGAATTTACCAAAACTCAAATTTACAGCACCTTTCCAGAAATAAAACATGAATAATGATATTTAAACCCCAAAAATGATTGAGCAACATGAAAAGTCAATAAAGAAAAACAAAGCACTTGCAAAAAAAATTGAGGGACTCTCTGATGCCTAAGTTAGTATTGATTTAAACAAATTAAAATAAGTTGAAACCAAAATAAAGGATTCAACATGCCCAATTATATTCTAATAAACGTAAATAGATTTTCATCAAGAGGTTTTATAAAAATGTTAGCAAGTTGAAAATTACTTTGAACAAATTCAAAGGCAATGTCTCCCCTTTCAACATGATCTCTAATGAAATAATGTCTTATCTCAATATGTTTAGTTGTTGAATGCATAATAGGATTTTTAGTGAGGTTAATGACATTGGTATTATCACACTTAATTGGAATTTTCTTAAAATTCAAATCATAGTCCAATAATTTTTGTCTCATCCAAAGAACATGAGTGCAACATGATGGGTTTGCTTGGCCATAGGGGCAACAAAGGGTCCGAAATTTTCAAAATTTTTCCTCCTTTTTGGCTGAGCAAACCTCCCAAGGATCCACTAGTTTGAGGTCCCACAATTCCCCAGATAA
>JANHAO010021828.1:0-12402 GCA_026873985.1 Saraca asoca
GGAGACTTTGCTAAATTTTCGGCAGAAATAAAAGAAAATAAATGGTCAAATGGTACAGTTAGGCTTGTAGGAGGTCTCCTATGGGTGATCTTCTACGCCGATCACGGACCTGGGGATTGGGTCGTGACATCCAGTAATATGGAGAGATCTCATACGGATCTCAGATTACATCCTCTCGATTTTACCGTGAGGGTTTTACCTGACTGACCAAGTTCCTGGTGCTTCCTGGTTTGCTTCCTTCATGAATCAGACAAGGAGTTGGAGGCTGGTGAATAAGGAGTAGTTTTTCTCTTTCCCTCTTTGTTGGCGGGAGTCAAGTTAAGGATGAGCTTTCTGTTGGGGGAGGCATTGGAAGAAAAGATTTGAGGACCTCGGTAGGCTTATAAGCCCTAATCAGCTAGGATACATCCCTTTGCGGCTAGTCTTTCTTCTTAGAAGAAAATTAGTTATAGTTTTCCCCCTTGTATTTTGGCTTTCTGATGTAGTTTTACCTCGTTGAGGATTTTTAATGAATAAGACATCCTTTTGTGATCTCTATATGTCGTTCTTGTGTCCTGCATAAGCGTTGTTAAAACAATCCATGTGTGAACTGTGCAAAATCAGAGTCAGGTGCGAGCTTCGAATATTTGGTCGCATGCGAGCTATGAACAGAGTGATCTCGTGCCCAAATGAGAGAGTAAGTGATCTCATGCTCAGGCCGATCTCATGGCCAAATAAGTAAATGAGTTCACATGAGAGTTACGAAATAAGAGAGTGAGCGATCTTGTGTTCTAGCTGATCTCATGGCTAGATAAGTAAATGAGTTCGCATGAGAGCTGTGAAATAAGAGAGTAAGCAATCTTGAGCTCTCTCATGGCCAGATAAGTAAATGAGTTTGCATGAGAGCTGTGAAAAAAGAGAGTGAGTGATCTTGTGCTCGAGCCAATCTCATGGCCAAATAAGTAAATGAGTTCACATGAGAGCTATGAAATAAGAGAGTGAGTGATCTTGTGCTTAAATAAAAGAGTTAGCTAATCTTGTGGCCGAGGCGATCTTATGCCCAAATAAAAGAGTTGGCCAATCGTGTGGCTGGGGCAATCTTGTGCCCAAGTAAAAGAGTTAGCCGATCTTGTGCCTAGGATGATCTTATGCTCAAGTAAAAGAGTTGGCCGATCTTATGGCTGAGGTGATCTTGTGCCCAAGTAAAAGAGAGTGCCATTTAGGCGATTCACCTATTCGAAAAGTTTGAAAATCAGTAGAGAAATTCAAAATGTTCATATAAGTTACAAAATTACAAAAATTTAATAAATAATTTTAATTGTGGGAGACTGCTCTTGCTCAGGATCCTACCGAGGTTGTCCGAGCCATTGCTTGGAAGGTTGCACCATATAGTCTTGCAGGCGACCTTTTTTTATGAGATCTTCAATAACGTCCCTCAATGCCCAGCATTTCAAGGTGATATGCCCGAACACATTATGATATGCGTAGAATTTCCCCCGGTTGAGTCTGGACTTACTGGGAGTCTTTATAGGTTGAGGCTTTTCGAAATCCTCTTTGTCCCTTTCCATCTCAAAAATCTTGTCTTGGGCGTCTGACAAGATGCTATAGGTTTTGTGATGACCTAGATGTCGGGATCACTCATCTTTGCCCCTCTTAGTGAGCTGAAAGTTGGGATTATCTTTCTCATCTCCCTGGTTACTCCTTTTCTTATTTTGAGCCAAGATACTTGCCTCGGACCTTTGCAAGCTAAAAATCTCTTCCCATTTAATATGCTTTGTGGCCCGCTCATAAAATTCACTCAGGTTGCTAACTGGGGATTTGTACAAACTTTTAAATAACTTTCCATCTCTACGAAGTCCTATTGAAATAGCAGTCAGGATGGCCTCATCTGAGGGCTTCTCTACATTGTTAACATCGCGCCTAAAGCGGGCAATATAGTCTTCTAGTGTTTCATGCTTGTTCTGGAAGACTGTGGCGAGATGGCATAGGGGCGTGAGTTGCTTCTTTAGTGTCTTATACTGATCGATGAACCTTTCCTGGCACTCCTCCCAACTGCCAATGCTACGAGCCAAGAGGTTTCTAAATCACATTCAAGGAATTTCACCCAACGTGACAGGAAAGAAGTGACACCTGATCAAGGAATTATAAGTTTGGAGATCCATCTGGATGTTGAATAGGTACAGATGGTCATGTGGGTCACTATCTCCATCGTATAGCAGAATGGTTGGAACTTTAAGTTTGTGCGGGAGGGGTTCCCCTTTAATTTCCCTAGAGAAAGGAGTCTATTCCCCGAAGCGACCTTGGTCATTTCGAGCTGAAGGATGCTCCTCCAAATGCTTCACTCTTTGAAGGAGATTCTCTAACAAGATATCCAAGCCCCCTTGTCGTTGGCTAAAGACTTGGTGGCTTGGTTCACCCTTTCCACCATACGAATGGAAATTTGAAGTCCGCTCTTAGTCAGTCTCACCGGGACATTCAACCCTGGGCGTGACAATCTTAACTCATTCTTACACGTTTCGAGCTTGGGTCTACACCAACATCATGACCATCTTAGCGAGCTATCCCATCATGTTTTTGAGCTTCTCATGGCACTGGAGCCAAGCTTGTATTCCATCGGTGCCATTGGCTACGGCACCTGGTTAAGTGGAACCGACTGAGGGGAAGCCAATGGTTACAATGATAACAGGAGCGGTGGAGGAATCCGTCATTGAGACATGCCCTTCTAGAGGGTTGGGTAGTGCATTTGAAGCTCTGGTAGCTCTTCCCTTGGCCATTATAGTAGGAAACAAACCAGGACAGGTGAGATCCTCATAGATGGCACCAAAATATTGATGGTAAATTTTGATTCTGAACCATACTCCAGCCAAAGCACATATGCATTATTACTTTACCAACTGCTAGTGTTACACCATTCTTAAACCTTTAATGTCCACAAAACGTGATCCACTAGATCAATAAATAGATTCAAAACCATAATGGTGTAGAGGGACTATAGAAGTAGCTTTTGGCTCTAAAAAATATGAAGAAGAAAAGAGTGAGTTTCATAGAGATTCAATGAGTAGATAATCCCATGAAAACTAAGATTTTTGGTAACTACACAAAATAAAATAAAATAACAATGTATAATGCTATAAAAAGTAATTATTGTAGCACTAACAAAGGAAAGTTCAATATAATTTTACTTTTCTACAAATTTTCTAGTTCTCAAGTAGCAAAGTATTTCATAACCATTATTTTATCCAAATACTATAAAGATCGAAGAAGTAATTCCTACAGGCAATTAGTCTAATAGATATCAAACATGGGAACCAGGGTCAAATCCCTAATTTAGTCCAATAAATGTAATCAAGGTCAAATCCCCTTTGAAGGTCAAGATCAAATCCAAGACCCTTGTATCAAATATATCACATATCCTGTCCCACCTTATCTCTCCATCCTTCCCCTTATCTCTCTAGCAAATATACTAATCACAAGTGCACTTAAGAGTTTCCAAGGAATAACCAATGGATCTAACATTCCAAATAATCAAACATTCAGAAAAATATCATGCTATCAAGCCAATTCACAAATACAAGACATTTTAGTCATGTCAAAATATCAAATATTGGAACATATCATCAAATATTTTTTATAACATAAACTTCATGTTTATTCAATAAATAACAACATAAAACCATTTATTCTAAAATGTATAATTTTATCACAGTAATTCATTTCCATATATACAACGTAGAATATAATTTTCAAAGTAAGCTAGCATCAAGGAAAAATCAAATCATTCAATAAAAACCAAAATGTTCCATGTAACAAAATTATTTTAAAATGGCATTTACTAAAAAAAAAAGTAGGATCATCTACTCACCTCATAAGGGTCAAAGAAGACATTTGATTACTAATTCCAATTATGAAGTTGTCCTCTTGCCTCAAAATTTTAGTAACTCCAAGTTCTAGTTTATAAGAAATTCATGGAATGCATGAAATAAATGAAATTACTATAATTCATATAACAAATAAAAGTGAGTGATCCACTCACCGTGATCCTTTTCTTTAAAGTTTAAGGCCTTTCAAAAGCCCAATCTAGCACATTCCATTCTAAGCCTAAGTATGAAATCCTTTGAAGTGATTTATAGGCTACAAAAGATTATCTCTAAACAGCCCAATTTGCCTTAAGTGGACTCAACTAGAATCCTCAGGCCATGCAAGGCAATAACATAGTAGCTAGGCTCACACACTGTAATACAGCAGCAGCTAACATACAGAAGGTAGCTTCAGTCCAATAGACTGGCTAACCCCACTACTAGGCCCATACAGAACATCACAACAATGCCTTGGCCTACATGGTGCAATATGACAACAACTTGGTTTGCTTGAGACAGGATAGCAGTAATTCCACCCATAAACCATACTGCTACTATAAATTATAACCTCCAAATGACACCCATCTTTATGCACTCTCATCCCTCTCTTTCCACAATATTGTAGCTTTGAATCAAAATTTTTTATTATCCAAACTAAAATCATCTCCATCCATCTTAGGTTTCTGTCTTCGACAAACAACAATTATACTATATCGTGGCTACTTATTAGACTAGCAAATGCAGGGGCATGAGCTTAGAGCTCTTGGCTGTTTGCCATCATTTATTTTTCTTTTCTTTTCTTTTTTTATAGTAGTAGAAGCTCTACTCTGGCAACAACAAATCTTCTTCCTAATGCCTCCCAAATATGTTTCCTTGAATCTTGATTGACTGGCTCAGAAGCCATGGAGATCCTAGTCTGCCACTACTGCCTATCTTCAAGTTCAACCGCACCCTAAAGGAGAAGAAGAAACCCAAGGTTGATAGGCTTCCACAGTGACTCCGATGATGCAAGGTTATTGGAAGCTTGGTTGGTGATGCTAGCAGTGGAGTTGTGAATGTCCATCAGGATGATAATACTTTCAAGCGCCCATGTTCACTATGCTATCTGAGAAGAAAAGAGTGGTTCCATTGTTTTAGAAAGAAAAGATTCAGACTTAAAATGAACTGCAACATATCAAAGAAGAGAAACAGGGCACTGGGTGCTGGATAGCAGCTCAAAGATAGAGTGATGCACTAGCAACCTAAACCACCAAAAGATCTAGGATAAAGCTTATCAACTAGAACAAGTCAAGGCTAATTAGAGTGAAGCCAGAGCAGACTGTGTACAAGGTTGCAGCACACATGGTAGGAAGCAGCAGCTATTGATAGCAAGTAGGAGCAACACAAAGTTAAGCAAAAACTTAGTAAAAAAAAAAAGAAGAAGGAGTAGTAGCAACTGGGAAGGGAAAACGAAGATGAAGCAGAGGGATGTTGGAGTTGTTGGAGCTTTCTAGAAAAATGAAAGTATGGGAATGTTAGCATCCATTTTAAATAAAAACAAAATAAAATAGGAGAATTTACGATTCAGCCCCAACAAGACCTCAACAATTGCACTATAGCCCATCAAAAAAAGGAAAAATTCAATCTTTGGCCCCAATAAAATTTTGAAATACTCTGTTTTTGTCCAACCAATTTTCTTTCTCTTCTAAGGTATTACAATCAATCCAAGTGTGGTTGCTTTTATTAGAAGTTTGGCATATTGCCAAGAGTTAGTATCATGTCTTGCATGATATAGCTAAAAGAGCTACTGGCCCATAACAGTTGGTAGTAGAGCTCGGTTGATGCTAGAAAGTAGATCAAATGGGCTACAATTGGTGTATATTCAACTTGTCAAAAGCATGTGAAGGTTGTGAGTGAAGTGAACAATCATTAAAAAGGTAAAAAGATAATGCTAAAGGCTTGATCAAGAGATGTAGCAAAAGGTTGGAGTGTCTCAAGGGCTAGTGTATGAGATGTAACATTTGAGGGAACATTAATAGTGAATTGGGTGCAAGCGTGTGCAAAAGTTGATAGCCTACTTTACAATATGAGACATGGATTATGCATTCATTTATAGTAGCTTCCAAAGGAATGCAAAACTATCTAAAAGGGTGAGAGATTTGATGGCCTATCAAGCATAATGAAGCCTTAGAGACGCTCTGGTCTTATAAAGAAGGCTTGACCACATCCATGAGAGACAAATGAGCTATCGACAAAGCCATGGTTGGGTTAGAAAGTATCGCACAACAGAGAGTTGACACATCCTATAGTATGACAAGTCTAAAAAGATTTGTTTAATGGACAAATCTATATAAAAGAATTCAAAATTGTATCAAATGGCATGAATCTTACTTAAAAAAGTAAACCCAGATGGGAAAAAGATAGTCCAAGAGGGATGAATTATGCATAATAATAGTGTGGATGGAAGGAGCAAGTTGCAGCGCTCATCCATAAGATTCGAGACAAGATACTAGAGTAGTTAGCCTATCATAATTGCATAACAAGTGGCAATGATACCCAATTTAGTAAGCTAGAGCCACATCGTCACATGGCAGAGTCGTGACAATTACTCGAAACGTAGTGGGCTAGCATTACATAGTTGCAAGATAAACTTTTAGGCAATGACCATGGGATTAGTAGTTGCTTGTGCACAAGCAAAGTGAAGCCTAAGTTAAAGTGGATGAAACTCAATGCTCAACTTCCATCAATTTGTTGATATGGGGGCCATCAAAAAGATGTGCTCGAAAAAGGAGTCATTAGAAGAATGTACTTGAAGCAGAAGTCATTAGAAGGATGCGTTCTAAGAATGAGTCATTAAGAGGATTTACTTGAAGAAGGAATCATTAGGAGGATATGCTCGTACTAAACTACAAAGGCCTAGACATTAAAGGATGTCATTTGAGAAGTGTTGAAAGATAGAGCACTAATCATTGAAGAAATCGCTAGAAGGGCTAAGATACTAGTGAATGGCTATAAGAATCACAAGAGACAAGCAAGTATGAACTTCAAAGAGATAACACCTGATGTGCAAACCTATGAGGGATCGTGAGGGTCAAGATGCTAGATAGCATCAACTGCAAAAGATTATGATGGTCAAGATATCATAAGGGTGTCAATTCAGAAAAGGTCAAAAAGATCCAAATGAGTGTGGAAGTGGCATAGCAAAGTATAATGGATCAATCAAACCCAGCAAAAGCCAACTTGTAAGCAACAAATGGGACTTGCAAGCAAGCCATATTTTATCAGCAAGGAATGGGACTTACATGAAAGCAAGGTATGAAACTTAGGTCTCTCATATCGGTGAAATTGGACAATGGATGTAGAGCTATCTATTAGTAGGCAATCTAAAATATCAGGTAAGCATATAAACTCTAAAGGTAGCACACACTTAAGCTACAAAGGTAGCGAGTTAAGATTTGTATAAGGATAGTGTGTTGCAAGCAACAGAGGTAGTAAGCAAGAACAAGTTGTAGAGGTAGCAACCCGAATGTTGTGGAGGTAATGGGATAGAAGAAGTTGCAAAGGCAATAAACCAAAGAGCTATGAAGACAATGGTATGTGAGTATATGTCAGGACAACAAAGTAGAATCTATAAAGGTAGATCACATAGTTTGTGAAGGTAACAAAGCCTAAGACACCAAAATTACATAGGCAACTACCTAAAGTCTGTAAGGGAAGCAAATGCTCAATGGTGTGAGTTCAAGGAGACAAAGCCATGAGGAAGTCAAGGGAAAAGCTAAGGAGCAATAAACTACTGCCTATCCTGAAAGCTATGTCTGGTTGAGGGTGTCATTCATCAAAGTTTCTCAAATGATGTTAGCTCAAAGAGACAAGCACAAAGCGATTAAAGGAGATGTTCGAGTGGAGCAGGTTGAAAACCATATGAAGATTCAAGAAGCCAACCTTCATAGGAAAAAACTTTCATGGAAGTTGTGTTAGATTAATGCGTTAATAAGGGCATTGACATTTAAAGTAAAGGATACAAGTTGGCCTTATAAACCAGTTCAATAGGCAAACATTCTTGGTTTTAGATGAAAATTGACTTAAAAATCAAGCATGAAGAGGAGGTTTTGTTATGTAAATTTGGAAGCAAATGCAATTGTGTATTATTTTTTCCTATTTTTTCTATTTTGGGGATATTTGTGCATTTTTTTAGCATAGATCTTTTATCCTATGTGAATAGAAAAGCACATAATTGTAATCCTTGCATTTTTATCTTCTCATCCATATAAGATGGCACATTGAAGCCCTTCGAGCTAAAAGAAAAGCCCTTATGTCAACTCAGAAAAAATATCTATTCGTGTCATTAAAACTTTAGCTTAGAATGCTTTTTAAGGACTCGTTTGGTGATTCAGGTGGACATTATGACGTGGGTCAGAGATTAGAATGTAGTGGCTTAAAGACTTCTCCTACACACTCAAAGTTATCTAATTATGCATATAAATAAAACAAAGTTATCATTCTCCTTATTTAAAAAAAAAAAAGGTCCTTTTTTTAATGTGCATTAGAAGCTTTTTATATACAGTATTTTTGAAACTTAGTATGTTTGGATGTTTCGATTACGTGTTCATGTTTATCTACAAATATATTATGTGTAAAATTTTATTGCATTGATGATTGAAATTTATTTTGTCCCTTTATCTATTCAAGCATAACATGAATTTATTAAAAATTTGATATATTAACTAAGAGTTATCATTATATATCATACCATATGATGAGAAACATTGTCAATGTGTTAGATGAGGATTAGTTGATGACATCTTAACACGTAGCTCGTGGAGACGGCAACAGGGCATTTTGATGTGTTACCCAATTGGAAGCCCTAAGAGCATCTCTAATGGTGCAACCCATTGGTGCAATCCATTGGAGTTATTTAACTTTTCTTTTTATAGATTCCATTGTATCACATCATTATTTTAGGAATTGTTCCTTGTATAAGCAACTAATCATATATATGGATATTACCAGTGAGTGACTTCAATAATGATACTGTCACATTATCAATTCTTAACTTTAAGAACCATCTAAGCAACTCCTGTTGGAGATAACTCCAACTGCGAGGCCCGCCACTGCCAATGATGGTGATTGTTTGTCAAGCTGAGACCGCATATGGAGGCCAAACATGGAAGGTGCCACAGCGAAAGGGTTATGGGCCTTAACAATAGGGGCTTTCGAAAATAAGCAATTATGTTAGAGGAAAAATTATAAAATTCCACCAAAATACATTTCTAACCCAGTTTCCACCTTGTGTTAATGTTAATGGGCCATGTACTCAGGTTTTTGGCACCCCGAGTTTTTGAAAGATACCGGAGAAGTCACCATGCTGACAATATTGTACTTTTCTTACTTTTTTAGATTACATCACGGTTATTTTTTATCCTGCCATGATCACATCACAACTCTTTTTTTGTCCTGTTATGTCCACTTTTCACTTGTTTTTTTTTTTTGTTTAATTTTTCGCAACCACATCTTAAATTAAATCCTTGATAGTAAAATTTTAATTGAGTCAAGCATTAAACTTCTGAAATGAAGTGTAACTCTAATCCTTGATAGCTGATGCTTCCTTTCCTCCCTTTGCCACTGAGTCAACAATTTGAAGAAGTAAACTATCAAGGGAAGATGTAAACTTTCTTCCCTTGGTCTTCTTCTTATGATGTGTCAAAATCATAATTTGAGGTGTGAAAATACATTTCAACGTCAAATTTCTTAGTTTTTGTTCCCAAATGCTTCCAACAAAGAGAAGAATACCCTAGTTTCAATCCCAAATTCCCGGCTCTTATGTGAAACTTCATGTCCAAGCTTGTTTTGGAATATAAGGTATGAGCCACAAGATTTCAAAATTCCCAATATCCCACATGTTTGTCAACTCATTCCTTTATACAAAATTCCTTATGAAGAATCAACCCTGTTTATTTGATATACTTTAGTATACAATTTGGTGCAGATGAGTTGTCATATTTTTTAGTCAAACTATAAAGCCCATTTTCGTATTTCATATTTCTAGAAAGCTTTCATTTTTATCACCATTAAACTCCACCCACCAGAACACCTTTTTTTTTCTTTTTTTCAGTGTGAAGAACAGAATATATTCATTGCCTTATCTTTTTCTGTCCCAAAGCTATGATGCTGCAGATATAATGCTAAAGTTCTTAATTGATATAAACAATTGTAGTGAGGCATTTTGATGAAGGACCAAAAGGAGAGAAAAGCATATATCTTATCATAAAGAGCCACTTTGCCAGATTCTTTGCAGTAGCATGTCAGATGTCTCTACCTTGAAGTCTTGGCAATGAATCCAGATACCATCCATCTTCTTGTGGGGACTTACAGTGTTTGTAGCTTTCTTAATATATTGACACCATTTCAACAATTGTTCAACCCACCACCACCGCACTATCTCTCCGAAAACGTAAGCACTTCTAAATACTAGCAACTAATGCAAAAATCGTTCCCTATTATCTCCTGTGTTGTCACTTTCTTCTTCCTTGCATTTGGAAAGATTCATATAAATATATCCGTTTACTTCTATTTCATTTTTATTCACATTAATTATTAACGTTTATAATTGATTGTATCATAATGTGAATATGAACATAAATTATAAAATGTGTATTTTTTTACTATTTTATTTGTATATTGACAATGAAAAGATTAAATACAAAATTTTTAGCAAATTATTCATGTTTTACTTTCAGATCATATTTAATGACTTATTTTATTTTATGAACTGAAATGTATTTTCACTGTATTATAGTTTCAATACTGCTAACGCATCTTCCTAAATAAGTTAAAAGCATATAATTGACATTCAGAATTTATGGCGAAATTTCTCAGGTAAGATATGGCATTTTTTGAAGCACTTAGAAACTACAAAACAAAATTGTAAGTTCTCCATACGGAATGGAATATTGAATTTTCAAAACTGGATTTATTTTAGTGCACTTCATTTTTGCTTTTTCTAATTTAAAATAGATCTTTGCTTTTTTTTTATTTTTTAATTATCTATTCTGTTTGTGTATGATATTTAGAGCACATTTTATTAAACCACTTTTTTCTTAGAATTTTGTTTTTGTTGGAAGAACACATTTTATTTTGGTAGGGAACTTGGTTTAGCCTTCAGGTTCCCATAATTTTGGAGTTTTGGAAATATCAAGGAAACATGAGTTGGCCAATCCGTTTGTAATTTACTGGGCACTTAAATTGAGCAGTGAGGGACAAAATTTTCTTAGTCGCTTTTGCCATTCGTAAATCATTAATTTTTATTTTCAATTTTTTTAATTTTAAAGTAATTATATTTCATATTTTATATTTATTTTATAAGTGATTTAAGAAAATAAATATATTTAATTTGACATAAAATTTTATAAAAAAATTAACACAAAGTAAAAGTTTTGTCACTCAGAACAATCTAATTTATGTATTATTTTTAAATTTTTTAATTTTGAGATGTTTTAATTTTTTTATATAATTTATCTATCCAATATACTAGAAAAATTTATAAATATAATTTTTATATTTTTATTTATATGTTAATATAATATGATACTTAGATCTTTCTAAAAATTATAAAAAAAAATTATTTTGATATAATTTATCTTTTATTTAAAATTATAAAAAATAATAATTTATAAATACAATAATTTCAAAATTGAGGGGAACAAGTTATATTTTTGTCTCCAATTTTATAAATCTCAGGGCTTAAATTAAAAATGGAAGATTGTCAAATTCTTTTTGATGTGACATCTCGATCTTCTAGACTCTGGTAGCTCAATGGAGGCAGAAATTTAAGTGTCAGCTCCAACATTCCACGTGTTATAAAATTTTCAATTTTAACAGCCATGTAATTCTAGAAATCCTTTTGTGTGGCAAACATGAACTATAATAAAGAAGAAAATATAAATATTATTTTTTCCATTTTTTTTTTGTGTCTGAAAAAAAAAAAATTGCTAGGAAAGAAGGTGGCTTCCCGTATGTGCTTTGGCACCTCTATTATCGTTTCTATTCGCTTCTACTTCTTCTTCATTCGGAGTATCTCTGCCTCTTCATCTCTGTAACTTCCTGGCAAGGTATCAAAGTTCAAAATTTTCATCTCTGACACACTCACACTCACACACACACAGTTTGGGTCTCTTAAATATATCTTTTTATCTGTGTGTTTGTATATTTGTCTTTTAAGTTTTTTCTCTTCTGGGTTTGATCTTTCTGTTCTTACTGAGATTTATATGGAAAGAACTCTCTTTTAGTTCGAATCTAGTTTACTGCTTTGAATGTTGGTCCTTTTTTGGGATTCGTCCGTGAAAAAGGATATTTTACTTTGTATGTTTGTATTTATAGTATGCAATTAATCGAGACATACTTGTAGGTCTGTTTTCGTGGCCTACTTGTTCTTGCATCTGTTACCTTATTCTGTGAGTGCTACATAGAAGGACAAAAATTTTGTTTTTTTTTTTTTTTTTTTTTTGGGGGGGGGGGGGGGGGGGGGGGGGGGGGGAAAGGGGGACCGGGAAAAATTTTGTATTTATAAAATTTAGAATAGTAAAAATAA